>JADZMA010000292.1:0-38061 GCA_020796225.1 Arion vulgaris
CTCATCAACATCCCATTTTCATCCATTTTTTTTCATCGATTTTCCACCCCACCAAGACAAGTCAGACGCTGCCAACCGGACAGAACCTTTGATCATCCTCATCATTTGCATTCCATTATATAAACAGTTGAGGGGTTTTACACCCCCCAAGAAAAGGTAAGACCGGCTTATAAGACCAGTGATATTAGATATATAAATAGATAATTTAAAATAGTATTCCGATTTTCTTTTAAAACAGGGAAACCCATAAAAAAAGGGCTACGCTCAAATGGTGATGACCAAAATCCCACTATTACACCCTGCCCGTTAAAATACCAAGAAGTAAAAAAAACATAATTTAGAAGGAAAATGGGCAAACCAACCCCAAAAATTATGAGAGAAAAACAAGTCCCCAAAATTGGGGGGGGAAAGACACAACCCCTCTCCGATAGAAAGATGGGAGCTCTGTGGGGTCTCATAAAACAAGAAACATTACCCCTTTAAAAAAATTCAGACACGGTGTCATATTAAATTAAGGACACCATCAACACCAGACAGTTTATTGACAAAGGAAAAACAGCACACATACAAAACGACTTTAAACCCGGCACAAAATACAGAAAAAAATACTCATTGAAACAAAAAATTTGTGGAAAAAGGGTCCCAAATATTACAGGACAAATTATACAACATCATCAAATTAAAAAACCAAAAAAAAAAAATTCACACCATACAGAAATTTAAAAAAACAAAAAAAAACAACAGTAGTGGCGGTAGTCACCAAAGGGACGGAAAAACCCAGCATCTAATAAACAAAAACAATACAAGACAGACACCTACATCCTGGGCCCATGCAGGCTCTCGGTGCCAGCTTTTGGGGCATAAAAAAAGGCATATGCAAAACCCCACAGTGCGGGTTTGTGCGGGGGCACCGATAAAAAACTGTCCCTTGGCCTTACGGAAACAACTAAACCCCAACAGAAAGAAAATTGCAAACTCACAGGACCGCATATAGGTACCTGCCGGTACAGGAAGACCAAAAAAAGAAACAATAATCAAAAAAAGCCCTCCAAAAAAGAAGTATCATAAAGCACCCCAACTACCACAAGAAAAATGCATACGTCACCACCTCCACAGCAAAAAAAAAAATACACCAACAGCACCAACACAAACAAAAACTACACCCCACCACCTACAGATACCAAAAAGAAAACAGGCCACCACAAAAAAATGCCCGAAAAAATAACCAAGCAACAGAAGGGAAAACAGCCTAAAGAGCAACAAAACACCAAAAAAATTAGCGGAACAATAAAACAAAAAATCAGAAGATTCACAGAGCTACAAAGAAAATGAAGAAACCCTGAAAAAATGAAATGGAAAACAATCCTGGAAAAAAAACAACACAAAAAAAATTTAAACCCTACAAATAACAAAACAAGAAAGAAGGGAAAATTAAAAACCAACACCGAATCGAAGACATAAAAACAAATCTCCAACTTTGGGAGGCCAACAGACAACAAAACCTGAATCCTAGGACCACGGGGCCCCAGCCCAAAGAAACACCACATCTAGACATAGTACGACACAAACAAATAACAGAAAAATATGTAACAAAATGAATAACAAAAATATTAAATTAATACAATGGAACTGCAGGGGGGCCAGATTGAACCTAGCTTCCATGATAGAAAAATACAAAGACCATACCATAATAATGATGCTGAAAACCGCTAAAAAAGACCCAGGGGCTTAAGTATGCAGGATACAATTTTAGAAATGATAGAGCCAGGCCCGGGGGGAGGGGGTTGCCATGTTAGTACACAGACATTTAAAATTAATGACGGGAAATATTCAACTCAGAAAACATAGGGGGGATTACAAACAATAGCGATAATAAGGTTAAAATTACAAACATTTAAAACCCCAAAAAGGAAACTACACCAATGAAGACATTACAACACTTACAGACAGAATAACAAACAGATCAAAATAGGGGGAATTTTTAAATGCCCACCCCAAGCGGATGCAACAGATCAGGGGGCAGGGAAATGGTCCAACTTTCAAACAACAACCGGTCCCCAAATGATGGGTCGATTACCAGAATCAACCCAAAGGCAAATGGAGAAGATTCTGCAATCGACCTCCTCTCATCACCCCAAAATCTCAACAGCCATTTGGGGAACTCAAGGAGACAAACCCAGACCACCTCCCAATGAAATAAACCTCAGAACAACATTCAACATTAAAAAAACAAACACTAAACCACTTTCCCAACTCCCAAAAAAACGGGGAACAATTCAGCCTAAATTTGACATTAGACATCAGAAAATCAATCAACAAATGTAGACACTTTGCAGAAACATAACAACAAAATACTTAAAATAGCAACCAAACACATCCCAAAAAAAACATGCCACTATACATAAAAAAACAGCTGACAAGCCCGGGAAAAAACAAGAAAAAAAACCCATGCCCTGGGGGACAGACAAATGCTCAAAAAAAGTTAAAAAAAAAAAGGGGGCTCGGGGCAAAAAAGAAGAAAAAAAAGGAAAAAACCTAACAAAATACAGACAACTTGAAATAATAACAATTATTTTCAAACAAAAAATCCATGGAAAGTTTCTGCGAGACAATAAGTTTTAGAACATCAAAAAAAGTATGGAATAAGCTGAACTGCATAAAAGGTGAAACAAAAAAAACCAACATCCAACACAAAGAGGAATACCGGCAACAACGGACAAAGAAAAGCCAATGCACGGGCCCCTTCACTTCCCTCATTGGCGAAAACCAATATGACCATAGGGGGAAATTAACAGAAGACAACAAACACTGGGGGAAAAGAAATAACAAGTCAGATGAAAAAAACACAAAATCAACGCAGACATCACAGCAAAAAAGAAAAAATGAGCACGGGGGAGAAATCCAACACAGCACCCGTCCAGACATTCTGAGCGCCATCCAAAAAAGGTGAAATTGGGAAAACGCCTGTTAAACCAAGTCTGGTCAGGGGAATAATACCAAATGTATGGAAAACACTACCATCATCCCAAAAAAAAGCCTGAAAAAGACCCGAAGGATCCCAAACTCCAAAAGAAATACCCCCCCTTAAAAAAATTGAAACAATTATAAACAAACGAATAAATTTAAATGAACAAACACAACCTGTCCCCCATCACAAGCAGGCTTCAAAAAAAAAAAGAAGCACCCTAGACCAGCTTAAAAACTTAAACCCGAGGTAAAAGCCGGTTCGACAAAAAAAAAACTCTTGCTTTTTTCCCGGGATGGGCCAGAGCATATGATGAATGCTGAAAAAGGGTGCATTATAAAATCAGAAAAATGGGCATAACAGGAAGGGCTTACGATACATACAAAACTTCATCAGGACAGATACTTCACAGTCAAAAAAATAACAAACATCATCAACACACGAACAAAAAAATCTCCCCGGGGTTTTAATATCACCCAAAATTTTTTACGATAATGGTAAATGACGGGGATAAATTTTGACATGAAACAATCTTTCCCTTTTTCAGAATGCGCAAATAAAGGGGCAAAACCCAAAATTACTTAATAAGGGGTTAAAAGACAGTTAGATAAAGTAATTAAATGGAGGGGAAGGGGGTTTTAAAAATTATACAAAAAAAAAGGGGATAATCTTTAGTAGGGGAACGGGAAGAAAGTACACAAAATCAAGGGGGAAAAATCAAATCAAAAAAAGCACTAGGTTCCTAGGCTTGATATTAATCAAGGCCTTAGGTGGCATGAGAAATTGCCTCCAAACCAATAGATGTCGGGGCATGTTTAAAATGCTACGATATATCAAGGGTAATGGTGGGAGCCTAAACCAATGATTATTCTGGCGTTTATCAGGGGGAAAATTGACTACGCTAGTTTGTGTACGAGTGGCCCCAAAACAACCAAGAAGCTAGATAGTATTCAAACAGAGCCTGGCTAATCAGGGGCCAGAAAGGATCCCCCTCTGAACCAAATGTTGGGTGTTACCCCCTTAGCCTAAGAAAAAAAGAATCAGGCTCAACACGGGGCTAAGATGGGCAATGACCCCAAACACCCAGCACACGCAGCATCCAACACAGAAGACAGTGCAGAAAAAAAGTCTCTACCACAATACAGAACACGGGTGGAAAACCCAAATTGAGCTGGCGCGGGTCCCCCCTCCTAAAAGACTAGTGAATGAAAACTGAAACGCAGAATCCCACCATGGGAGCTCATCACACCACAAACAGACACTTTTTAACACCCAAAGGGAAAAAAAGGAAGCACAGAACCATGGAAACAAAGTCCTCCAAAAATAATCAAAAACACGCTAAAAACGTTTCCAGATCTTCACAGACGGATCAGGGAACGAACAATTAGGGTTTTTATCCCAAATGGGGAATAAAAAATGCTATAGGCCAAATCAAAATCAGTATTCACAAAGGCAAGGTTTCAAAAGGGGGAAATTTGGAATACCCCCAGAAGATCACGGTCCTCAAGATCATTACCCTTAGCCCATAATCCCATGAGGGCCCAAAAGACGGACATCAGAAAAATATAAAACACAAAAAGACTCACCTTTGGATTCATTAACATCATGTGGATTCCATCACATGTTCATAGTTGGAAATGAACAAGCAGACAAAAAGCAAATAAAGGTAAAGAAAGAAAATCAAGATGGGTTTGGGACCAGGGAGATCAAAGAAAATAAAAACCAATAAACAATGACTGGACAGAGGCCTGGAACCCAGCTAAAAGGGGACTCGCAACCTTACAAAAACCCCAGCAAAAAAAAGCCAAAACAGGATGAGCTAAAAACCCCTGTAAACAGAAAACTGCTACTCTGAAACTGGGCAAAAATTTTTAGCCTGCTGGCCTATGCGGCATTTGGGAGAGGAAAACACAGAAACACTTCTTATACACTGCCAGAAATATCAGCAACACAGAACACAACTAGAGCAACAATTAAAGACAAAATATACAATGGCATAGGGGACATATGCTGGGACATGACCCCCCTGGGAAAAACCCAGCTGGCCTCAAACAAGACCCAACATAAATAAAAAACATCACAAACCAGATCAACACAAATGCCCTTATCGGGGCGCACCCCAGAAAAAGCCTTTTCGGGCCGAAAAACCGAAACGCCCCCAAGAAACCCTGAAGATGGTCAGTAAAGAACAAGTTAGGACAAGACCTGGGACCCCCATCCCACCATTACAAGAGACAAACAACTAGGTGATCGGTCCATCGGGGCCGGGGGTGCTTCCGGCCCAATTTTAAACAAACTAGACAAAAGACTTAGAGGGAGAGGGAGGGGGTAAAAAACGGGGGGGTTTGGGGGTTTTTGGAGGGAGGGGGGAGGGGTGTGGTTGGGAAAATGGGGCATTTGGGTGGGTTAGGGTACCTGGAAGGGGGGGGGTACCGGGTGGAAGGGAAGGGGGGTTGGTTTAGGAATATAAAAATTTTCAAGAAAAAACCAAAAAAGTTAGAATAGAAGCACTGGGTTTTGTCATTTAAAAACACTGCCACCAATTACTAGATCCCCTTTTTGAGACCGCCAGCCAGGGTCCGACGCCGCCAGCTGACAGATCCCGACCAAGACAAAAAGTCCTTTTAGGACAAACTGACCAAGACCAAATGTCCTTTTTAGGAAAACAGACCAAGACCAAATGTTTTATTAGGACAAGCAGACCAAGACCAAATGTCCAAGGAAAACAGACCAAGACCAAATGTCCTTAAGGAAAAAACCAAGCAAATGCCCTTTTTGGACAAACTGAAAACCAAATTCCATTTGGACAAACTGCCAAGACCCAAAAGTCCTTTTTGGGAAAACAAAATGAAAAGTCCTTTTAGGGTAAACACCAAGACCAAATGTCCTTTTAGGACAAACTGACCAAGACCAAATGTCCTTATTAGGAAACAGAAAACAAATGTCCATTGGAAAACAGCCCCAACCCAAAAGTCCTTATTAGGAAAACAGACAAGAAATGCCCCATTGGACAAACTGACCAAGACCAAATGTCCTTATTAGGCGAAAAAACCCCCTGTCCCTTTTTAGGACAAACAGACCAAGACCAAATGTCCTTATTAGGACAAACATCAAAAACCAAATTTTAAAAAAGGGCAAAGAAAGACCAAATCCCTTTTAAGCAATCACAGATAAAACCGTCCAACCCCGGAAGTCCCAGCCACATGGCCACATCAAGAAAAAGGCCAATACGCCTGATATAACCAAAAAAACATATGTCTTAGGTTGAAAGGGGGGGTGCCCCGGCCACATAGAGGGTTAACCCCCCACCAAACAAAAAAAAAAAAGTGATATCAAACAAACAAAAAAATCGACATTTTCCGTCTATCATAAAAAGCCTAAGTTTTTCAAAAAATTTCATAAAGTTGGATTTTTAATTTTTGTTGTTTTTTGTTTAATTTTTTTTCTTCAATTTTTTTAACCTAATTTTTAAGGCAGCTTGCAACGATCACAGTCAAATAAAGACTTCTTAGAAATGGACTTTCACCGGCCTGGCTTTAAACATGACGGTCAACGGGAAAATCTCGTTACATATCAATGATGGGGGTGTGCTCGGGGCCGTGGCGGGACCCAAAAGGGAAAACAACCTATCCGCTTTGCAGACCCCCACAGGTGGTACGCCACACTGAGCACTGCCCCTCCTTCAACATTATAAAAAAATCATTCAAAAAAAGGGGGTGAAACCCAAATCCCAATTTTTAAACGAACATTTTTGGAAAAAAAAAAGTGTTTAAATGGTGCCTCCTACCTCCCAAAAAAGGAAGGAGTAACAGAACTAGTAAAACTTCGAAGATCCAGAAACAGAAGTGTTCAAAATCCAAAGCCCCGTGACAAATGGACATTTTTTTATAAAGAAAATAAAAACCATCAAATTGCCCATTTCGGGAAATTTTGATATAACGGAAAAACCAACCAACAAAATGGATTACCCCTGGCAGACCACACAGTACTCTGGGCAGGTAACCATTGGGGTTGCCAAGCCCTGAAAAAAAACAACAAAAAAAACTGAAGAAAAAAAACAGATATCAGATTTACAAAAAAAACAAAAAAGAAAGAAAAAACCACAGAAACACAAAAAAAACAGACCTCATCGGAATCGAAAAAAACATTAGAAGCGAATCAAAAAGTCGAAAATGAAGAAAAAAGGAAAGAAATAGAAAAAAAAAACCCCCACAAAGAACAGAAAACAACATGAACCCCCCCCCCAAAAAAAAAAAACCCACCAACAGAATCCAAAAAAACACTAAAGAGCAGCTCACCCATCAAACAGAAACACAGATGAAAAACCCCCCATCGTGGATAGGACATGACACAGAAGATGAAGATCCACCTTTTACACAGAATCAAACCCGACATCCAAGACAGCCAAGAACACAGCAAGTATAAGAAAGAAAAAAGAAACCCCCAAAACACACACACACACATAACCCCACACACACACAAAAATGGCTTCCAGTAGACACAAAATACGCATTATATCTCTCAACATAAACACTTGAAACACCACAACACATCATCGACCTAAAAGACACAAACCTGCTTTTCTATTACAGAAACACACATCAACAAAACAAGCTTGCCCACAAAACAACACCCACCCACAAAACAACACCCATAGGAATACAAGAGTGGCACAACATAGGAAATGGGGGAAAAGGGGGGTAACAATGATATAGGCTGAAAACAACACACTGCCATAACGACACAGAAGGAAGAAAATTGATAATAAAACTAAGCACAAACGCAGTAAGAAGATAAAACAATAGTCAACATTATACCGGACAAATAACAACCCTATTCTCAGAATTTCACGCACTAAAAGGTACCTAAAAAAATTACAATGGGAGGGGAATTAACTGCATCACACACAAGCGACCTCGGGCAAAAAAAACGCGAAAAAGAAAACAAGCTTAAAAAACCCAAACAGAATACTGGGGAAATATTCATTTGACCATATAGACACACCTTAAAAAGGGAAAAGAAACAACATATCAAGATCAAACACATATCCAAAAGGAAAAAAAAGAATAGACAAATTTTACACAAAATCTTAAAAATTTGCAAAATAGAGCACGTCTCAAACACACTACAATTACAGACCACAAAGCATAATTCAACACTAAACGTACCTACAAACAAAAATCCCACCTGGAAATTTTAAAGCCCCCTTTTCAAAAAAAGTTTTGACACAATAACAACATTTTAGAAAACTACCAAAAAATGCACCTCGGATAATCAATAAAATTGGGGCCCCTCAAAAACCAGTTAGAATTCACCTACTGCAACAAAATACAGAAGAATCAAACGACAAACAAAAATCTAGAAGAAACCATAAGATTAATGAATTGATGGACCAAACGCACCACAAATAAAACACTCAATGATGAACTAATTAAGTACAAAAAACATACCTACCAAGGCCCCACTCAACAAAAATGAACAAACCCTTTTGAAATCCCCTAGAGACTTTTTAAGAATAGAACAACACAGACAGAAACAAAAACAAATATATGAAATTCAAATGAAAAAGGAAAACATAACAGAAGATCAGGGAAAAATTTAAAACTTTCCCCACATACTATAAGCAATTGTACATAGAACACACTGCACCACAAAAGGGGAAAAATTTGTTTAAACCAAAAAATCCGGACCCAAAAAAAACCCTCTAGACCAACCAATAACAACCAAAAACCCAAAATAGCACTAAAAAAATTTCAAAAAAGAAACACCAGGACCAGAGGGCTACCACGGGTTTTTACAAAAATTCTTCCCCCTAATAGGGCCCTCCTACTTAAAAATATTAAATGAATCCCCAAAAAAAAACCAACTACCAAATAGCATAATCAACATACATAAATAATCCCCAAGGATAACACAGATAAACAAACAAAAAATACAGACCAATATCCTTATTGAATACAGATTACAAATACTAACTTCCTTGACTCTAAAAATTGCCCCTTCATGAAAGCTTAGTTCACACGACCAACAATGAGCATAAAAGGCAGAAACATCATAAAACACAACATTTCATAAAAGACATAATTTAATACCACACGATAAAAACATACAAAACAAATTATCCTTGACCAAGAAAGGCCTTTTAAAGTCTCACAGTCCGATTACGTTTCACGAATGCAATATGGAAAAATCGCCAATGGATAAAACTTCATAAAAAGAAAGGCGCTGATCTTTACAACCTATCAAAAACCCAAAATTAATAAAAAAATCAGTGAGCGGGATGCCCCCTTTTTCGCCTTTTTGTACGATTAGCGCTGGAACCCTTCGGAAAAAAATTCCAAAACCGAAAATTTAAGGGGACCTTTATACCGGCTGGAGAAAAAAAAATCATAGCATATGAGAGAACAATATTTTCCCACTAACAAACATCCATAGAGAATATACTCCAAACATTCCAAGAATACGCAAAAATAGCGGGCAAAAATAAACATACAGAAGTCCCAAATAATGGGAATAGGGAAATTTAAGTATAAATAAATTTCCCCCCTTTTAAATTAATACAAGTCAATAAGATAAAATTATACGGAATCATCTTTAAAAAAAACCTTTTAAAAGGAAACAAAGATATATGGCAAAAAGTAGTCACACAGATTAAAAACCGAAACATACAAAAACACAACAAAACAAATTTGGGGAACATGATAGTAAAAACGTACATCATACCAACAATAACATACACATCAAAGTTTTTAACCCCCCCCACAAACTATAAGAGAAATCCAAACTACCATCAGGAACTTCATTTTCAAAAACACACGCGATAGCCATAAGACACTAATACAACAGAAAGAGAGGCGGAATATCCCACATGACATAAAAAGAATACAAACCCAGAATCTGCTTCTGGAGACATGATAAAACAACCTGACGAATACACTTTTTCCCCATAAAAGGCCTACGATTAACAAAAATTCCCCCAAAAAGCCAAAACCCCACTATTTCGGAACACTACCAAAATTCAAACCTTTTTTAAAAAAAAAGAAAAAAAAACCAAATACACAAGCCCGCAAAAGAGATATATAAACACCTAATTAAAGCACAAAAACCAGCATAAACAACAGAATAAAAAAGGATAAAAACCCCATTTTGTCACAGACTACCCCCAATTTTAGAAATTACATAAAAAGCAAACATCTAAACAAGCAAAAAAGTCAAACAGATTACTCTTCAACATCCGGTAGGGTAAGGGCAGTGACGAAAACAAATGTTTTTCAACCAAAAAGACAAGAGACAGAAGACCATATTTTCTTCCATTGAAAAAAACAACTAGCATTAAACTCACTACAAACAACAATGAACACAAACAAGATAGAAAAAAAGCAATCATGATAAAATACCACCAAACCCCTAAACCAAAGGAACATTACAGATTATTGGCGAAATTTTGACACCTTGGGGTAAACAAACCCAAAAACGACCAACAAAAAATGATAGACTATTTAGACACATTTACGAGCAGAAACAAACATGATAAAATAAACGTCATACCAACAACGCAACAAACAAACGAATCCCAAAACTGGGGGATGTCGCACCCAAATCACAGGAAAGTATGAACGAATGTATTAATTACCTAAGAACCACAAAACTAAGCCAAGTCACAGGACAACACAACCCGACCAATCCCGCAAACACAACGACTAAAAAGAAACATCCACCCAAAAAAGAATGGGAATAAAAAATAAAAAAAACTACTAACTAAATAGGAGTATTCCTCATTTAATTGTTTATTTATTTGCGACATTTATTGGAATTTTGTAGGAAATTATTTTTATAATTATGTTGTTTTCCCCTTTACCATGATTGAATATTAAAAAAAAAAAAAAAAAAAAAATAATTAAAAAAAAAAAAAAAAAAAAAAAAAAAAAACTTGGGGTATGGTAGGAACCTGAAAAAAAGGGAACACAAAGTACAACCTCCCGTTTTTCTTTCTTGATAAAGATAATTTACAAAACAAAACGTTTGAAATAGAAAACTTTTTCTTTATTGCATTGTATATTATTGATTGCATTATTGGAAAAAAAAAAAAAAAAAAAAAAAAAAAGTTTCTTCCAAAGGTGCTAAAAAAGCCGGCAAAGCCAAGGCTGTACGCACTGGTGACAAGAAGAAGAAGCGCAGGAGAAAGGAAAGCTACAGCATCTACATTTACAAAGTGTTGAAGCAGGTTCACCCCGATACTGGTATCTCATCCAAGGCAATGTCAATCATGAACTCGTTTGTGAACGACATCTTCGAGCGAATCTCCAACGAAGCTAGCCGCCTGGCCCACTACAACAAACGTAGTACCATCACTTCTAGGGAGATCCAGACCGCTGTTCGCCTGCTGCTGCCCGGTGAGCTCGCCAAACACGCCGTTAGCGAGGGTACCAAAGCTGTAACCAAGTATACCACCAGCAAGTAGAATCCTTTCAACAACCAACACACTACCGGCCCTTTTCAGGGCCTCTGCATTTTCCCCTATTAACAATAATTACGTCTTGCGCAAGAGTTGATAACAAGACACATTCAATGTTATTTAGATGTTACATACATAAAAGACGAGTTACGCTCATAAAGGAACAGTTCCAACCCCCCAAAAAACCCCACTAGAAGTCAAAAGACAGTGGAAGGTAGGTGCCTTCAAAGTGGCTTATTGATTTTTTTTTTTTTTTAAAAGACATACAAAATAAGTTGTTCGTTCTCTTTCCACCCAAACGTATCGCAGATTAGTCCGTGAACCCTATTCTACAAGACATTGTCACGCACACTAAAAAAGGGACCATAACCAAACATTACAATGGGAGGAGATTTCAACTGCATCCACACAACGACCTCGGACAGAACAACAACGCGACAAAGAAAACAAGCTATAACAACACTAAACAGAATACTGGAGAAATATTCACTCGTAGACGCATATAGACACACCTTCCCAAAAGGAACAGAAACAACATATCAAGATCAAACACATATCACAAGAAGGAAATCAAGAATAGACAAATTTTACACAGAAGCGTCTTCCAAAATTAGCAAAATAGAGCACGTCTCAAACACACTACAATTCACAGACCACAAAGCAGTAATTCTAACACTAAACGATGACACTACAAACAAAAGATCACCACACTGGAAATTTAACGACACCCTATTGCAAAACAAGTTTTTTTACAGACACAATAACAACATTATTAGAAGACTACACCAAAGATGCACCATCGGATAATCTAATAAACTACTGGGACCTACTCAAAAACACAGTTAAAGAAGTTACACAACTACTAGCAACACAAATACAGAAAGAATCCAAACGACAAACAAGAATACTAGAAGAAGCCATAAGATTAACTGAATTGATGGACCGAAACGCACCACAAATACACACACTCAATGATGAACTAATTAAGTACAAACAACATACCTACCAAGGGGCCCTACTCAGAGCAAAACTGAACACCAACGCACACGAAATACCCTCTAGAGACTTTTTAAGAATAGAACAACACAGACAGAAACAAAAACAAATATATGAAATTCAGAATGAAAAAGGAGAAACACTAACAGAAGATCAGGGAATAATTAACACTTTCCACACATACTATAAGCAATTGTACACGCCAGAACACACTGCACCACAAACAGGGAAATATTTGTTATACGTCAAAAAACTCACGGACCAAAACAAAACCACTCTAGACCAACCAATAACAACACAAAACCTAGAAATAGCACTAAACACATTACAAGAAAGTAAAACACCAGGACCAGACGGACTAACCACTGGTTTCTACAAAAATTCTTCCCATAATAGGCCACTCCTACTTAAAGTATTAAATGAATCCCTAAAAACAAACCAACTACCAAATAGCATGAATCAAGCATACATAACACTAATCCCTAAGGATAACACAGATACGCAACAAACTAAAAACTACAGACCAATATCCTTATTGAATACAGATTACAAAATACTAACTAAAACCTTGACTCTAAAATTAGCCCCCTTCATGAAAGACTTAGTTCACACAGACCAACAATGTAGCATAAAAGGCAGAAACATCATAAAACACACACATTTCATAAGAGACATAATTCAATACTCACACGATAAAGACATACAAACATCAATATTATCCTTAGACCAAGAGAAGGCCTTTGACAGAGTCTCACACGAATACCTGCATGATACGTTACACGAATGCAATATAGGGCCAACCTACGCCAGCTGGATAAAACTTCTGTATAAAAACCCAGAAAGCGCGCTGATCATAAATCACAACCTATCAAAACCAATATTAATAAAAAGATCAGTGAGGCAGGGATGCCCTTTATCGCCTTTATTGTACGTAATAGCGCTGGAACCATTACTGGAAAAATTCAGAGACCAGAATGTCAAGGGCACCTTTATACCTGGACTGGGAGAAAAACTCAGCATATGCAGATTTACACAATATTTTTCCACCCAACAACACATCCATAGAGAATATACTCCAAACATTCCAAGAATACGCACAGATAGCGGGCAAAATAAATATATGAAGTCCCAAATAATGGAATAGGTAAATTACATAAATCAAATTTCCCCTTTAACTTAATACAAGTCAATAAGATAAAATTATACGGAATCATCTAAAACAACCCTTTAATAGAAACAAAGATATATGCAAAAACAGTCACACAGATTAAAAAACGCTTGGAAACATACAAATACACAACAAACACGATATCTTTACAGGAAGTGCCGATATAAACACGTACACCATACCAACAATAACATACATCTAATGTTTTTCAACCCCCACACAAAACTATAAGAGAAATCCAAACTACCATCAGGAACTTCATTTTCAAAAACACACTAATGCGATAGCCACTAAGACACTAATACAACAGAAAGAGAGAGGCGGAATATCCCTACATGACATAAAAACGCGAATACAAACCCAGAGAATCTGCTTCGTAGGAGACATGATAAACAACCGACGAATACACTTTAGCACACTACTATATAGGCCTACGATTAACAAAACTTCACCCAATAAGCAACAACACACCCCACTATTTCGGAACACTACCAAAATTCTACCAACAGTGCATTCAAAGCATAAAAGATAATGAAAACCAAATACAAGCCTGCAAAGAGATATATAAACACCTAATTAAAGCACAAGAACCAGCACTAAACAACAGAATAAAAAAAGAGGATATTAAATTTATTTTGTCACAGACTACTCACAGATTTTTAGAAACTTACATAAATGCAGCAAACATCTGGAAACAAGCAAAAGAAGTCACATACAGATTACTCTTCAACATCACACTGGTAGGATACAGGACAGTGACGCGGAAGCAATGTTACCTCTGCAACCAAAAAAGACAAGAGACAGAAGACCATATTTTCTTCCATTGCAACACAATACAACTAGCATTAAACTCACTACAAACAACAATGAACACAAACAAGATAGACACATATAAAGCAATCATGATAAATGTACTACCACCAACACCCATAAACCCACAAAGAGAACATTACAGATTATTGGCAGAATTTCGACACCTGGTGTGGGAGTGCAGAAACAAAGCCAAATACGACCAACGACAATACAATGATAGACTATTTAGACACATTTACGAGCAGAGAATAGCAAACATGATAAAATAAACGTCATACCAACAACGCAACAAACAAACGAATCACCAACACTGGGAGATGTCGCACCCAAATCACGAGTGAAAGTATGAACGAATGTATTAATTACCTAAGAACCACAAAACTAAGCCAAGTCACAGGACGAACACAACCAGACCAATCCCAAGCAAACACAACGACTAAGTAACATAAAAATTGGGACATGTCACACCCAAAACACGAATGAATGCACAACAAATACACAACAACTACTAACTCCGAACTAGGAGTATTACCTCATTTAATTGTTTATTTATTATTGCGCAGCATTATTGAATTATGTATGGAAATTATTGTTTATAATTATGTTGTTTTCCCTTCACCATGTATTGAATATTAAAAAAAAAAAAAAAAATAATTAAAAAAAAAAAAAAAAAAAAAAAACTTGCGGTGATGGTAGTAAACCCTAAAAAAGGCAACACAAGTACAGCACATCTCCTGACTTTTCTTCTTGATAAGATAATTTACAAAACAAAACGTTTGAAATAGAAAACTTTTTCTTTATTGCATTGTATATTATTGATTGCATTATTGGAAAAAAAAAAAAAAAAAAAAAAAAAAAAAAAAAAAAAAAAAGTTTCTTCCAAAGGTGCTAAAAAAGCCGGCAAAGCCAAGGCTGTACGCACTGGTGACAAGAAGAAGAAGCAGGAGAAAGGAAAGCTACAGCATCTACATTTACAAAGTGTTGAAGCAGAGTTCACCCGATACTGTATCTCATCCAAGGCAATCAATCATGAACTCGTTTGTGAACGACATTTTTGAGCGAATCTCAACGAAGCTAGCCGCCTGGCCCACTACAACAAACGTAGTACCATCACTTCTAGGGAGATCCAGACCGCTGTTCGCCTGCTGCTGCCCGGTGAGCTCGCCAAACACGCCGTTAGCGAGGGTACCAAAGCTGTAACCAAGTATACCACCAGCAAGTAGAATCCTTTCAACAACAACAACCACTACCGGCCCTTTCAGGCCTCTGCAATATTCTCTATTAACAATAATTACGTCTTGCGCAAGAGTTGATAACAAGACACATTCAATGTTATTTAGATGTTACATACATAAAAGACGAGTTACGCTCATAAAGGAACAGTTCCGACACACACCAAAAAAACCCACTAGAAGTCAAAAGACAGTGGAAGGTAGGTGCCTTCAAAGTGGCTTATTGATTTTTTTTTTTTTTAAAAGACATACAAAATAAGTTGTTCGTTCCTCTTCCACCCAAACGTATCGCAGATTAGTCGCCAGTGCAACCCCTATTCTACAAGACATTGTCACGCACACTAAAAAGGTACCATAACCAACACATTACAATGGGAGGAGATTTCAACTGCATCACACAAAGCTTGACAAACTCGGACAGAACAACAACGCGACAAAGAAAACAAGCTATAACAACACTAAACAGAATACTGGAGAAATATTCACTCGTAGACGCATATAGACACACCTTCCCAAAAGGAACAGAAACAACATATCAAGATAAAAACACATATCAAAAGAAGGAAATCAAGAATAGACAAATTTTACACAGAAGCGTCTTCCAAAATTAGCAAAATAGAGCACGTCTCAAACACACTACAATTCACAGACCACAAAGCAGTAATTCTAACACTAAACGATGACTTTTACAAACAAAGATCACCACACTGAAATTTAACGAAAACCCTATTGCAAAACAAGTTTTTACAGACACAATAAACATTATTAGAAGACTACACCAAGATGCACCATCGGATAATCTAATAAACTAGGGACCTACTCAAAACACAGTTAAAGAAGTTACACAACTACTAGCAACACAAATACAGAAAGAATCCAAACGACAAACAAGAATACTAGAAGAAGCCATAAGATTAACTGAATTGATGGACCGAAACGCACCACAAATACACACACTCAATGATGAACTAATTAAGTACAAACAACATACCTACCAAGGGGCCCTACTCAGAGCAAAACTGAACACCAACGCACACGAAATACCTCTAGAGACTTTTAAGAATAGAACAACACAGGCAGAAACAAAAACAAATATATGAAATTCAGAATGGAAAAGGAGAAACACTAACAGAAGATCAGGGAATAATTAACACTTTCCACACATACTATAAGCAATTGTACACGCCAGAACACACTGCACCACAAACAGGGAAATATTTGTTATACGTCAAAAAACTCACGGACCAAAACAAAACCACTCTAGACCAACCAATAACAACACAAAACCTAGAAATAGCACTAAACACATTACAAGAAAGTAAAACACCAGGACCAGACGGACTAACCACTGGTTTCTACAAAAAAATTCTTCCCCATAATAGGGCCACTCCTACTTAAAGTATTAAATGAATCCCTAAAAACAAACCAACTACCAAATAGCATGAATCAAGCATACATAACACTAATCCCTAAGGATAACACAGATACGCAACAAACTAAAAACTACAGACCAATATCCTATGTGAATACAGATTACAAAATACTAACTAAAACCTTGACTCTAAAATTAGCCCCCTTCATGAAAGACTTAGTTCACACAGACCAACAATGTAGCATAAAAGGCAGAAACATCATAAAACACACACATTTCATAAGAGACATAATTCAATACTCACACGATAAAGACATACAAACATCAATATTATCCTTAGACCAAGAGAAGGCCTTTGACAGAGTCTCACACGAATACCTGCATGATACGTTACACGAATGCAATATAGGGCCAACCTACGCCAGCTGGATAAAACTTCTGTATAAAAACCCAGAAAGCGCGCTGATCATAAATCACAACCTATCAAAACCAATATTAATAAAAAGATCAGTGAGGCAGGGATGCCCTTTATCGCCTTTATTGTACGTATTAGCGCTGGAACCATTACTGGAAAAAATTCGCAGAGACCAGAATGTCAAGGGCACCTTTATACCTGGACTGGGGGAAAAAAACTCATAGCATATGCAGACGACACAATATTTTTCCCACCTAACAACACATCCATAGAGAATATACTCCAAACATTCCAAGAATACGCAATAGATAGCGGGGCAAAAATAAACATACAGAAGTCCCAAATAATGGGAATAGGTAAATTTAAGTATAAATCAAATTTCCCCTTTAACTTAATACAAGTCAATAAGATAAAATTATACGGAATCCTCTTTAAAAATAACCCTTTAATAGGAAACAAAGATATATGGCAAAATGTAGTCACACAGATTAAAAAACGCTTGGAAACATACAAATACACAACAAACACGATATTCGGCAGAAGCATGATAGTAAACACGTACATCATACCAACAATAACATACACATCTAATGTTTTTCAACCCCCGCCACAAACTATAAGAGAAATCCAAACTACCATCAGGAACTTCATTTTCAAAAACACACTACACGCGATAGCCACTAAGACACTAATACAACAGAAAGAGAGAGGCGGAATATCCCTACATGACATAAAAACGCGAATACAAACCCAGAGAATCTGCTTCGTAGGAGACATGATAAAACAACCTGACGAATACACTTTAGCACACTACTATATAGGCCTACGATTAACAAAACTTCACCCAATAAGCAACAACACACCCCACTATTTCGGAACACTACCAAAATTCTACCAACAGTGCATTCAAAGCATAAAAGATAATGAAAACCAAATACACAAGCCCGCAAAGAGATATATAAACACCTAATTAAAGCACAAGAACCAGCACTAAACAACAGAATAAAAAGAGGATACACCTATTTTGTCACAGACTACCCACAGATTTTTAGAAACTTACATAAAACGCAAACATCTAAACAAGCAAAAGAAGTCACATACAGATTACTCTTCAACATCACACCGGTAGGATACAGGACAGTGACTGAAGCAAATGTTACCTCTGCAACCAAAAAAGACAAGAGACAGAAGACCATATTTTCTTCCATTGCAACACAATACAACTAGCATTAAACTCACTACAAACAACAATGAACACAAACAAGATAGACACATATAAAGCAATCATGATAAATGTACTACCACCAACACCCATAAACCCACAAAGAGAACATTACAGATTATTGGCAGAATTTCGACACCTGGTGTGGGAGTGCAGAAACAAAGCCAAATACGACCAACGACAATACAATGATAGACTATTTAGACACATTTACGAGCAGAGAATAGCAAACATGATAAAATAAACGTCATACCAACAACGCAACAAACAAACGAATCACCAACACTGGGAGATGTCGCACCCAAATCACGAGTGAAAGTATGAACGAATGTATTAATTACCTAAGAACCACAAAACTAAGCCAAGTCACAGGACGAACACAACCAGACCAATCCCAAGCAAACACAACGACTAAGTAACATAAGAAATTGGGACATGTCACACCCAAAACACGAATGAATGCACAACAAATACACAACAACTACTAACTCCGAACTAGGAGTATTACCTCATTTAATTGTTTATTTATTATTGCGCAGCATTTATTGGAATTATGTATGGAAATTATTGTTTATAATTATGTTGTTTTCCCTTCACCATGTATTGAATTTTAAAAAAAAAAAAAAAAAATAATTAAAAAATAATTAAAAAAAAAAAAAACTTGCGCGTGATGGTAGTGAACCTGAAAAAGGCAACACAAAGTACAGCACATCTCCTGACTTTTTCTTTCTTGATAAAGATAATTTACAAAACAAAACGTTTGAAATAGAAAACTTTTTCTTTATTGCATTGTATATTATTGATATAACAACAGAAGAAATAGAAGCAACAGGCGAATTGGGCATAGGCGTTTTAACAAAATTATTCAATGACATCTACAACACTGGATATGTACCCAAAGATTTACGACAATCCATTTTTATAGCACTACCAAAAAGCAGGAACGATAGAATGCGAAGAACACCGCACAATCAGCCTCATGAGTCACGTAACAAAACTACTTTTCAGCATTATTATGAGAAGGGTACGAAACAAAATAAGACCAGAAGTTAAGGAAGAACAATGTGGCTTTGTTGAACACAGAGGAACAAACAACGCAATATATACAATAAGAACAATAATGGAAAGATCAATAGAAATGAAGTTGGACTTATACCTATGTTTCATAGACTACGCAAAGCTTTCGATAAAGTAAAACATGGAGAAATAATCAGCATGTTAGAAAGTATAAATATTGATGGTAAAGATCTTAGACTGATCAAGAATTTGTACTGGCAACAAACCGCAGCCATTAGACTAGAGAGTAAGATTGGAATCTATCAGGCGATACAGTTAGGAGTACGACAAAGGTGCGTACTCTCACCAGACCTATTCAACTTATATAGCGAAAACATTATGAGATCTATAGAAGAAAAGACAGGAATAGCAGTCGGTGGACAAAACATAAACAACCTAAGATACGCTGATGACACAATTCTCATGGCTACAAATGAACACGATCTGCAAGACTTGATAGACATACTAGTGAGAGAAAGTGAAAAGAAAGGATTAAGCATGAATATAAAGAAAACAGAGGTTATGGTTGTCTCCAAGAAACAAGAAACACCAACATGCAATATCAAAATAAATAACACAACACTGAAACAAGTCCATCGATTCAAGTATCTAGGAACATTCTTAACACCAGATGGAAGATGTACAACAGAGATTAGGAGTAGAATAGCTCAAACAAAGCAGCTTTTATGAAAATGAAGAACACACTATGCGTGAACTCACTACCAATGACACTGCGAAAACGAATACTCCAATGCTATATTGAACCAATTCTGATGTATGGCAGCGAATCATGGACACTGAACAAACAATCAATACGATCATTGGAAGCCACAGAGATGTGGTTTTACAGAAGAATGTTGAGAATTCCATGGACAGCAAAGAAAACAAACGTTGAGGTTTTAAATCAGGTCTGCACACAAAGAAACCTTATCAAAAGAATAAGAATCCGACAATCAAGGTTCTTCGGGCATATCATGCGAAGAGAAGGTTTAGAACATTTGGTGACTACAGGTAAAATTCAGGGAAGGAGAGATCGTGGAAGACAGGGGGAGAAGATGTTAGATGGCCTGACATCATGGTTCGACAAAATATCGACGTCAGAACTGATTACATGCACCAAGCAAAGAGAGTTGTGGAGAGACATGATCGCCTACGCCGCAGGCATGGCATGATTGATATTGATTGCATTATTGGAAAAAAAAAAGAAAAAAAAAAAAAAAAAAAAAAAAAAAAAAAAAAAAAAAAAAGTTTCTTCCAAAGGTGCTAAAAAAGCCGGCAAAGCCAAGGCTGTACGCACTGGTGACAAGAAGAAGAAGCGCAGGAGAAAGGAAAGCTACAGCATCTACATTTACAAAGTGTTGAAGCAGGTTCACCCCGATACTGGTATCTCATCCAAGGCAATGTCAATCATGAACTCGTTTGTGAACGACATCTTCGAGCGAATCTCCAACGAAGCTAGCCGCCTGGCCCACTACAACAAACGTAGTACCATCACTTCTAGGGAGATCCAGACCGCTGTTCGCCTGCTGCTGCCCGGTGAGCTCGCCAAACACGCCGTTAGCGAGGGTACCAAAGCTGTAACCAAGTATACCACCAGCAAGTAGAATCCTTTCAACAACAACAACACACTACCGGCCCTTTTCAGGGCCTCTGCAATATTCCCTATTAACAATAATTACGTCTTGCGCAAGAGTTGATAACAAGCACATTCAATGTTATTTAGATGTTACATACATAAAAGACGAGTTACGCTCATAAAGGGAACAGTTCCGACACACCCAAAAAAACCCCACTAGAAGTCAAAAGACAGTGGAAGGTAGGTGCCTTCAAAGTGGCTTATTGATTTTTTTTTTTAAAAAATACATACAAAATAAGTTGTTCGTTCCTCTTCCACCCAAACGTATCGCAGATTGGTCGCCAGTAAAACCCCTATTCTACAAGACATTGTCACGCACACAAAAAAGGTACCTTAAAACACATTCAATGGGGGGAATTTCAATTTTGCATCACACCCCAAGCTTGAAAAACCCCGGACAGAACAACAACGCGAAAAAGAAAACAAGCTATAACAACACTAAACAGAAAGGGAAAATATTCCTCGTAGACCCCCTATAACCCCCTTTTAAAAGGAACAAAAACAACATATCAAGATCAAAACATTATCACAAAAAGGGAAATAAAGAATAGACAAATTTTAAAAGAAGCGTCTTCCAAAATTAGAAAAAATGAGCACGTCTCAAACCCCCACAATTCACAGACCACAAAGCAGAAAATTCTAACACAAAACTTTGACACTACAAAAAAAAGATCACCCCTAAATTTAACGACCCCCTATTCCCAAAACAATTTTTTTAAAAAATTTAACAACATTATTAGAAGACTACCCCAAAAGATGCCCATCGGATAATCTAATAAACTACTGGGCCCTACTAAAAAACACATTTAAAAAGGTTACAAACTACTAGCAACACAAATACGAAAGAACCCAAACGACAAACAAGAATACAAAGAAAAGCCAAAAAGATTAACTGAATTGATGGAAAAACCCACCACAAATACACACACTCAATGATAACTAATTAAGTACAAACAAAAATACCGGGGTTTCTCAGAGCAAAACTGAACCCCAAACCCCACAAAATACCCTCTAGAGACTTTTTAAGAATAGAACAACAAAAGACAGAAAAAAAAACAAATATATAAAATTCAGAATGAAAAGGAGAAACACTAACAGAAAGATAAAGGAATAATTAAATTTCCCACATACTATAAGCAATTTTACACTTTAAACACACTGCACCACAAACGGGGAAATTTTGTTATACGTCAAAAACTCACGGCCCAAAAAACAAAACCACCCCTAGACCAAAATTAACAACACAAAACCTAAAAATACCCACTAAACACATTAAAGAAAGAAAAAACCACCAGGCCCAAAACGGAAAACCCAACATTTTCAAAAAAAAATTCCCCCCTTTAATAAGCCCTCCCCCTTAAAGTATTAAATAAACCCCAAAAAACAAAAATCCCAAAAAACGAATAAAACCCATCCCCAAAAACCCCAAAGGGATAACACAGATACAAAACAAACAAAAAACTACAGACCAATACCCTTTAAACCCAGATACAGTTAAAAAAATTTAACAAAAACCCTTGACTCAAAAATTAAACCCCCTTCTGAAAGACTTAGTTCACACAGACCAACAATGTAGCAAAAAACCCCCAGAAACATCATAAAACACAAAAATTTCATAAGAACATAATTCAATACTCACACGAAAAAACATACAAACATCAATAAATCCTTAGACCAAAAAGAAGGCCTTTGACAGAGTCTCCCCGAATACCTGCATGATCTTTACACGAATGCAATATAGGGCCAACCTACGCCAGCTGGATAAAACTTCTGTAAAAAACCCCGAAAGCCCCTGATCATAAATCAAAACCTATCAAAACCAATATTAAAAAAAGTCAGTAGGCAGGGATCCCCCTTTTCGCCTTTTTTCGTATTAGCGCGGGAACCATTACTGGAAAAATTCGCAGAGACCAGAATTAAAAACCCCTTTATACCGGGAACTGGGGAAAAAAAAAAACTCTGCATATGGGGGCAACTATTTTCCCACCTAACAACACATCCTAAAAATATACTCCAAACTTTCCCAGAATCCCGCAATGGGCGGGGGCAAAAATAAACATACAGAAGTCCCAAATAATGGGAATGGGGTAAATTTAAGTAAAAAATAAAATTTTCCCCCTTTAACTTAATAAAAATCAATAAGATAAAATTATACGGAATCATTTTTAAAAAATAACCCTTTAATAGGAAAAAAGATATATGGAAAAATGTAGTCACACAGTTTTAAAAAACCTTGGAAACATACAAATACACAAACAAACACGATATTCGGCAGAAGCATGATAAGTAAACACTTACATCATACCAACAAAAAAACATTAATGTTTTTAAACCCCCACAAACTATAAAGAAACCCAAACTACCATGGGGAACTTTTTCAAAAAAACACACTACACGGGGTTACCCTAAACATAATAAAACCCAGAAAGGGGGGCGGAATACCCCCACTGACAAAAAAAGGCAAACCGGAGAATCTGCTTCGTAGGAACATGATAAAAAAACCCCAAACGAATCCCACTTTAGCACCCCTACTATGGGGGCCCTGATTAACAAAATTTCCCCCACCCAAAAAGCAACAACACACCCCACTTTTTGGAACACTAAAAAAATTCTACCAAAAAAGTGCATTAAAAGCAAAAAAAGATAATGAAAAAAACACAAAAGCCCCAAAAAATTTTAAAACACCTAATTAAAGCACAAAAACCCAAATAAACAACAGAAAAAAAAGGGGATACACCTTTTTTTGTTTTTAAACTCCCCAGTTTTTAAGAAACTTCAAAAAACCAAACATCTAAACAAGAAAAAGAAGTAAATACAGATTATTTTTCAACATCCCCCCGGTAGGATACAGGAAAAGTGCCCGGAAGCAAATTTTTCCCTTTAAAACCCAAAAAAAAGACAAAAAACAAAGACCATATTTTCTTCCATTTGCAACCCCAATACAACAAACATTAAACTCCTACAAACAACAATGAACCCCAAAAAAAGATGAACTTAAAGCAATAAATTGATAAATGTCTACCACCAACACCCAAAACCCACAAAAAAGAACATTACAGATTATTGGCAGAATTTCGACACCTGGTGTGGGGTGCAGAAAAAAAACCAAATACGCCCAAAAAAAACAATACAATGATAGACTTTTAGACACTTTTTACGAGCAGAGAATGCCCCCCTTGTTAAAATAAACGTAAACCCCAACAACGCAACAAACAAACGAATCCCCAAACCCACGGGGAGATGCCCCCCAAATCACGAGTGAAAGTAGGGGCAAGGGGTAATTACCAAAGAACCACAAAACTAAGCCAAGTCACGGGACGAACACAGCCAGACCAACCCCAAGCAAACACAACGACTAAGTAACAAAAGAAATTGGGACATGTCACAAAAAAACCCCGAATGAATGCACAACAAATACCCAACAACTATAACTCCAACTAGGAGTATTACCTCTTTTAATTTTTTTATTTATTTTTTAGGCTTTTTTTGGAATTTTTATGGAAATTATTTTTAAAATTTTATTTGTTTTCCCTTCACCATGTATTGAAAAAAAAAAAAAAAAAAAAAAAAAAATTAAAAAAAAAAAATTTAAAAAAAAAAAAAAAAAAAAAAAAAAAACTTGCCGTGATGGTAGTGAACCTGAAAAAAAACACAAGTAAAACACATCTCTGACTTTTCTTTTTTTTGAAAAAGAAAATTTTTAAAAACCCAAAACTTTGAAATGAAAATTTTTTCTTTTTTTATTGTATATTATTGATTGCATTTTGGAAAAAAAAAAAAAAAAATAAAGAAAAAAAAAAAAAAAAAAAAAAAAAAAAGTTTTTTTGGGGGTTGCAAAAAAGGGCCGGGCAAAAGGGCCAGGCTGTGCCCCTGGTGAAGAAAGAAAAACGGGAAAAAGGGCTACAGCATCTACATTTACAAAGTGTTGAAGCAGGTTCACCCCGATACGGTATCTCACCCAAGGCAATGTCAATCATGAACTCTTTGTAACGACATCTTCGAGCGAATCTCCAACGAAGCTAGCCGCCGGGCCCCCCTACAACAAACGTAGTACCATCATTTCCCTAGGAGACCCGGGCCGCTGTTCGCCTGCTGCTCCCCAGTGAGCTCCCCAAAACCCACGCCGTTAGCGGGGGTCCAAAGCTGTAACCAAGTATACCCCAACAAGTGAACCCTTTTCCCAACAACAACACACTCCCGGGCCCCCTTTTAAAGGGCCTCTGCAATTTTCCCTAAAACAATAATTACGTCTTCCCGGGGGTTGATAACATGCAAAATTCAATGTTTTTTAAATGTTCCCTTACAAAAAGACAAAGTTACCTCAAAAAGGGAACATTTCCCAAACACACCCCCCAAAAAAAAAAAAAAACCCCCCTAAAAGTAAAAAGACAGTGGAAGGTAGGTGCCTTAAAAAGTGGCTTATTGTTTTTTTTTTTTTTTTTTAAAAAGAAAACAAAAAAGTTTTTTTCCCTCTTCCCCCAAACGTATCAAAAGTTTAAATTCCATAAAAAGGGCGGCTCTTGATATGTCACTAAAATTTTCAAAACAAACAAAACGAAAACTAAATCTAAAGAAAAAAAACCCCTTTCCAAAAGAAAGTGAATATTCAAAAGAAAGAAAAAAAGAAGAAAAAAATGTCTAAAACACGTGGTTTTTAAGGCGACCCATCTAAGTACTAACCCCGACGTTGTTGATTTGGTGATCGGAGGGAGAACCGGTATTTTCAACGATGGTATGGCCGTAGACAAAGTGGTTTTCCCGTATAGGTACATGTAGTTAAGTTTTTTTTTTAGTTTTTCATTACACCGAAATTCATACAATCCACAAACTATTCTTCGCCCCAATATCGGTAAAAAAAAGGGCGGTGCATAAAATAAAAAGATCAAAGGGTTGTTTGAAAAAACTTTTTGAAAAAATCCGGGAAAAAAAGGTGCCCTTTTTTTTGGGGAACTGTATACACTATTTGCCGTGTGGCTTTTCATTTATTAAAACCACTGATTCCCCTTTAAAAAAAAACCAGATGACAAAAATATTCAAAAGAAAGAAAGAAAAAAAAAAAAAAATGTCTAAAGTACTAACCCCCCCGGGCTTTTCCCTTGATTTGGTGATCGGACGAGCCGGTATTTTCAACGTGGTAGGCAAGGAACAAAGTAGTGTTCTACTTTAATGGTTACATAAAAGCAAAATTACTATGTCCCTTTCCCGCTTTTCCCTTTTTTAGTGTGTTGGTGCTTCATTTACTCAGTAGACAAACCATACTGCAGGCATACAATCACACACAACTATTCTTAACAAAAAAAAAGGGCAAAAAGGCGCTATTTTTTGGTATTTGGTTTGTAACACGGTCTTTAAACACAAACTCTTGTAACCCTTTTAGGAATGTAATTGGGATAATTTGGGGGGCCCCTAAAAGGGCCTGGGGGATGTAAATCAAAGGTTTTTTGTTTAACCCCCGAAACCGTAAAAGTGTACGTCCCTGACGCTTGGGGGCGTACACGACATCCTTAGCTGGACCGTCTTCCTTGGCGTGCTCGGTGTGGTGACTGCGTCACGAATGACGTTTTCTGGGGAAAACCCTTGAAAATTTTGGGGTTTCTTCGTAGATGAGCCCAGAGATTCTCTTGACACCACCTCTGCGGGGGAAACTGACGAATAGGGGGTTTTTGGTGATAGCCTGGATGTTATCACCGCAAAACTTTGCGATGACAGCAACTCCCCCCCTTTCAAGCCCTTTTACCTCCTTTACCACGTCCAGACATGTTTATGCTTTAACGATATTTTCGCAAATTTTTTGAAACCCCTATATAAAAGCAACAACACATCGAGAAAGTCACGGATGTCACGCAACAGGCGGAAAAAAAGTCATATCCGATTGGCGGGAAATGGTTCTCTCTATTCAATAGACATGACTTCTGGTGCTTTAAACCCCAAAACCTAACAGTCCCCAATGTGTGAATTACATCTGCTCTTTATTGTTGTTGTTGTTGTTGTTGGGGGGAGAATGTTTCAAAAAGTGGGTAGCTAGTTCAATCACTATCGTTCCCCACACTAATAAAAATTAAGGTTTAGTTTAATCCCAGTTTGGACCAAATCTTCGCTCACTACACTGTTGGTCTTGCCCAGTCAAAAAACCCCCACCCACACGCATCAACACAATGGGGGGGGTTTGGGTGGATCTTCTTACAATTTAAAATTTCTTAAAATAAAAATGGTCGATGGTGGATCAAAGTTCAAACCCATCTCATTAATTCATTTGGATATTATGTCACATGTTTACTGATAAAGCATAACTTTATGTTCTTTAAACCCAAACGTGGGGGTGGCAAAAAAAGGGGAAATTATTTTTCTTTGTTAGTTACATGTTCGTTAAGTGTTATGTGTATTTTGCCCACAACCCAAATAAATGTGGACAACAGGCGGGGGGAGAACCCAAGATGCAGCCACGGGGTAAGGGGGAGGGGGAAATTGTAAAAAAAGTAAGTACCTCAAGGGAGGAGCAAAATACATTTCTGTTAAGATTTTAGTAATAGTAGCAAGACTTGGACTAGTAGGGTCAAATAAAAAACCATTCAAGTGAGGTGTGTTGTGTGGTGCTGTTTAAGAGGGAGGTGTGTAAATTTGAACTCTTGTGAACGCCCCATTAATTAAAAAATCCCCATTGGCCCAAAAGGGACCTTTGATTTTTGGTGGTTTAGGCGCGCTCTCCGCGGATCGTCGGCCAGCTGGATGTTTTTTTGGCATTTGTCCCACGCTTGGCGTGGATGGCCCCGGGGTTGGTGTCCTCAAAAAACCCCAAACCGGGGGTAAGCCTCGAAAACCTCCTGCAGGGCCATAACAGCTGAACTCTGGAATCGCAGATCGGTCTTGAGCGATTTCTCCCGGGCCAAACCTGGAATGGCGGGGTTTGGGTGAGTGGGTCAGTGCTCTTCTGGTCCCCACGGGTCTCTCGGAGGGCGGGTTTGGGGCCCGAACGATGGGGCTTCTTGACCCACCGGTGGCCCGGTGCCGATTTTCAGCGGCCGGGAGCCCGCTGTTTGCGTGGGGCCTTGCCTCCAGTAATTTGCAAACGGGCTGCTTAATTTCGAACCATCTTTGCTTTGAAAAATTTGTTGTATAAAAAACAGCCCTGGAAAAAATTTCTTTAAAAACGAGACGATGGCCCCCGGTTTGGAAAAAAAAAATACTCCCTTTCTATCTTCTGATTGGCTGCCCGGGCCCGGCAACTACTGCGAACAACCCCAAAAAAAAAGAAAACAAGACAGACATTTCATTAATATTAACTCATATGATGTTGCAGGAACCTTGAAGGAAAAAGGGAAAAAGGGAAAAACAAGAAAAAAAGGGTCATTCATTCACTAGATCTATCATCCCAACTTATCCCATCCTATTCTATCTATCTATCTATCTATCTATCAAAAACATTAATATAATTTCTCCTTTTGGGACTCGTCCCAAAAATGACTGTCTGTTGATTATTTTTTTCTTGTGTGTATGTATTTTATGTATTTTGTATGTAGTCTGGGGAAAGGGCTTTTTAGTTAAAAAACTTGTTTTTGTCCCCACTTTTCGAGGCACCGGAAAACGCAGATTGGAAGAAAAATCCCCCGTACTTCGTTCTGATTGGCTACTAAGACAGGACAAGCCTATCTTTAAATTTTTTAGGTTTTTTCCTCTGCTCTGTTAGGGCCCCCAGCCAAAAACCCCAAACGTCCTGGTTTTAAACCACACGGTTGGCAAGTTTGGGAAACAAATTTTGGGACCGTGCAAAGGGAGTATAAAGTGGTGCCCGAAAAACAACGACCCCATTTATTGGGGTTTTCTTTTGTCGTCACCCCTCACCGGGGCGTTGCCCGTGTGTGGGTTTTTTGTTTTTTTCGCTGTTCTTGGCTTGTGATTGTTATCTTTTCTCTTTCCGGATTCTGATACGCCATCTAACCCCTCTTTTTCCTTGGGCTTCCTCTTTTCCTTCTTTCCCCATGTTCTGTTGGAAGACTCTGAATACTGTGGGTTTTGGGCACTTCTTTCTTTGTTTATCTTTTTAATTCCCCGGGAGTTTTTTTTCCCAAATTTCTTTCTTATGTATTTGGTGAAATTTTGCTGGGTATTCAAAACATTTTTGATGTTTTTATGTTGGTTTTTCTTGTGTTTTAATTTTTAAATTTGAGAAAAAGCATTTCACATGTAGTTATTTTTTTTGACTTTGCTTTCTCAATAAAATTTTTGGGTCTGGGAACACAAATAAATTAAAAAAATCTGTTGTATGCCTGTAAATTTTTGGGGGCCTTAACAAAAGGGGCTAGCTGGTAAGGGTTCAGCATTTGCTTTTCTCTATCTATCTTCTGTGAATATGTTCCCAAGTATTTGAAATTTTTTTCCCCTTGGGTTTTTTTTAAATGCCATTGACATGGATGTCTAGATTATTATGTTTTCTTCCCCTATTCATTATTTCTGTTTTTTGTGTTTTTTGATTTTTTATGTCCCTGTTTTTCACAATTTTTTTTCAAGGTGTCAATATGATGTTGTAGATCTTTTCATTTTTATGTATCTGATACCCGTCCCCCCTGCAAACAGCAGTTAAATTTTTTCATCATTATCTGAATTTGATAAATTATTTTTTCCATATATGCAATAAAAGTATGGTGGGAGGGCCCCTTGTTCCCCGATGTAATTTGGGGAAACCCGTCGGTCATTCCTTTTGTTTTTCTTACTGTACTCTGGCTATCTGCTGGACGCCATATTTTAAATCCCTTTCCTGGTTTTCCCTTTTCTCTATCAAAAGCCCCCCTGGTTTTATAAATATAAGTTGTTTACTTTTATTGTATTCAATTGTTTGTTGCAGATCTGTCTTTTTCTTGCGTCTGTCAGCTCTTACCCCCCCTAAACCCAAACTGGTTTTTGTAACTGGGGCTCTTATATCTCTCCTCTGCTCTTCGCTCCAATACTTTTGAAACATTTTCCTTTGGCTCAAAAGAAATATGTTTGACACTCTCTTTTTCTTTTTGCCCTTTTTTTTGGGGCTTAATAGCTCTCTTTAAACATCTGGGGCCTCCCAGTTTGTCTTTGATATTTTTTGTGCGATGCCTGTAAAAAGATTAAATTCCAAGGACCAAAAGAAAAAGAGCACAATCAGCAACCCCCCAACCCTCATTTTATAAATAAAAACGAAACAAGCTGTTGCCCTTTTTAATAAATTTTCCTCTTTTTTTTTTCACCAATAAGAAACATCACCCGAATAAAATTTTCATTCATCCCGGGAACTATGTAACAACAGTAAAACTCTTTGTGGGAAAAGAAGAAAATTTTTAATTTGGGGAAAATTAGGTTTTTCCTGAAAAAGGGCAAAATTTATGGGTTGGTTGGTTGGTGGGGGTAATTTGGGTCTTTCGGTGGCCCTTTTAAATTTCTTGGGCAAGTACCCGGCCTGGATGTTGGGCAGGACACCGCCCGGGCGATGGGCCCCCCACAGAAGCTTGTTCAACCCCCCTGGGCATTGCGGATGGCCAACTGGAGATGGGGGGATGATTCTGGTCTTCTTGTTATCTCTTGGGCGTTGCCCCGCCCTCGAGCACCTCAGCTGCAAGATATTCTGAACCCCCGGGCTAGAGTACACTGGGGCGCCAGCACCAGCACGTTCAGCCAAGGTTTCCCTTTTTTCCCAAAAAAAATGGATACGACCAACGGGGGCCCGAGTCCCGGGCCCCGGATAGGCGAGACTTGGACTTCCTTTAAATTTTTCCCCCCTTTGCCACGTCAGACATGATTAATAATTTAAATTCTTGGGGGTTTAAAAAAAAAACCCAAAAAGACTACAAACTTGAATATGAAAAAAACACCCAAAAGTACTTGCCTTAAAAAACTTCCCAACCGCGAAGCCGAGACGCGATTGGGCCCAAAACCTTGGGAACTAAGGGGCCTGCCGATTGGCTAAAATCTTTTTGTCCCCGCCGTTTTTTCCCCTGCTGTCCCTTTAAACAGTTGAGCGGGTCCTCGACATCAAACAAACAAAAAAAAAAAATCGACATTTTCCGTCTGATCCCAAAAAAGCCTCCGTTTCTTCCAAAAGGGGCTAAAAAAGCCGGCAAAACCAGGGGTGTACCCCACTGGGGACAAGAAGAAGAAGCGCAGGGGGGAAAAAAAAGCACAAACATCTACATTTTTCAAAATGTTGAACAGGTTCACCCCCATCTGGTATCCTTTTTAAAGGGAATTCAATCATGAACCGTTTGGAACGACATCTTCGAGGGAAACTCCAACGAAGCCCCAGCCGCCTGGCCCCCTACAACAAATAGTACCCACTTCAGGGATCCAGACCGCTGTTCGCCCTGCTGCCCGGTGAGCTCGCCAAACCCGGTGGAGGGGACCAAAGCTGTAACCAAAATATACCCCCAGCAAGTAGAATCCCCTTTTAACAACAACAACACACTACCGGCCCTTTTCCCGGGCCTCTGCAATATTCCTATTAACAATAATTACGTCTTTAAAAGTTGATAACATGCACACATTCAATGTTATTTAGATGTTACATAAAAAAAAGACCGAGTTACGCTCATAAAGGAACGGGTTTGACACACCCCAAAAAAAAAAACTGAAGTCAAAGACAGTGGAAGGTGGTTTCCTTCAAAAATGGCTTATTGATTTTTTTTTTGGGGGTAAAAATAAATTTTTCGTTCCTCTTCCACCCAAAAATATCGAAGATTGTTGATGCAAGGCGGCTCTTGATATTCATAAAATATTCAAAACAAATAAAACAGTAAAACTAAATTTTAAAAAAAAAACCGCTTTGCATAACGAAAGTGAATATTCAAAAAAAAAAGAAAAAAAAGAAAGAAAAAAAAATTCTACAACCCTGGTGTTCCCAAGCCCGTCACCCATCAATTTCTTCCCCCCTTTGACGTTGGGGCTTCGGTGATCGGACGAGAACCGGGATTTTCCAAAAATTTATGGCCGTAGACAAAATAGTATTCTACGTATAGGTACATGTAAATTAAGTTTTTTTTTTTTTAGTGCTGCATTTTCACCCCCTTTCAGTTACAATCCCCACAACTATTTTAACAACAAAACCAATTTTCAGTAACAATAAGACAGTGCATAAAATAAAAAAGATCAAATGAATTTTTTTTTGAAATAACTTTGAATAAAAACCCGGAAAAAATTTTACCTTTTTTGGGGAACTGTATACAATATTTGCCGTGTGGCTTTTCGTATAGTAGACCACTGATTCTCCATTAAAAAAAAACCCGATGACAAAAATATTCAAAAGAAAGAAAGAAAGAAAAAAAAAAATGTCTCCCCTTTGGGGTTCCCAAACGGGCACCCATCAGTACTAACCACGCCCCCACGTTGCTTGACTTCGGTGATCGGACGGAACCGGTTTTTTTTCAACCCTGGTATGGCCGTAGACAAAGTAATTTTTCTACGTATAGGTACATATAGCTAAATTTCTATGTACCAAATTCTCGCTATTCTATTTTAGTGTGTATGGTGCTTCATTTACTTTTAATGAAAAAAACCATACTGCAGGCATAAAAATCACACACAACTAAAACAACAACAAAACGCCCAAAAGGGGCGTATCTATTTGGTATTTGGTTTGTAACACAGTGCATTAACACAAACTCATTGTGAACCGTTTTGGAATGCTAATTGGGGTAATTTGGGGTGGCCCCGAAAAAGGGGCCCGGTGGGGTAAAAAACAAAGGTTGTTGTTTAACCTCCGAAACCGTAGAGTGTCGTCCCCGACGCTTGAGGGCGTAAAGACATCCATAAAAAGTGACCTCTTCCTCTTGGCATTACTCGGGTGGTGACTGCGTCACGAATGACGTTTTTAGAAAATTGGGGAACACCTCGGGGTTTCCCTTTGTAGATGAGACCAGAGATTCTCCTTTACACCACCTCTGCGTGCAAGACGACGAATAGCGGGGTTTTGGGGAAACCCCGGATGTTTCACGCAAAACTTTGCCGATGACGCAGCTCCTCCCCTTTCCCAAATCCTTTACCTCCTTTACCACGTCCAGACATGTTTATGCTTTAACGTATTTTCCCAAAATTTTTTTGTTTGTTTGGTGGTTTGGTTAAGCCTCCCATGTTTGGGCCCGGGGACGCCTTTCAACCTAAGACATATGTCTTTTTTGGGTTTTATCCAAAGGGGGTATTGGCCTTTTTTTTTGGGGGTGGCCATGTGGCCTGGGACTTGTCCTGGTGTGGACTGTGTTTTTATCTGGATTTTTCTTAATAAAAGGGCCCTTTGGTCTTGGTCAGTTTTTCCCCAATAAGGGGATTTACTCTTGATCTGTTTGTCCTAATAAGGACATTTGGTTTGGGCTGTTTGTCCTAATAAGGACATTTGGTCTTAAATCAGTTTGTCCTAATAAAAAGGGCATTTGGTCTTAATCAGTTTTTCCTAATAAGGGCATTTCCCCTTGATCTGTTTGTCCTAATAAAGGGCATTTGGTCTTGGGCTTTTTGTCCTAATGGACAGTTGGGGTTTTGTCTCTTGTCCTTAAAGGGGATTTTACTCTTGATCTGTTTGTCCTAATAAGGACATTTGGGGGTTTGGTCTGTTTGGTCCTAATAAGGACATTTTTGGGCTTGGGCAGTTTGTCCCAATAAGGACATTTGGTTTAGTCAGTTTGTCCTAATAAGGACATTTGGTTTTTAAATCTGTTTGTCCCAATAAAGGGCATTTGGTCTTAGTCTGTTTTGTCCCAATAAGGACATTTTTGGGCTTGGGCCCGTTTGTCCTAATAAGGACATTTTGGCGGGCTCTTGTCTAAAAAGGGGGCATTTGGTCTTAAATCAGTTTGTCCCCAATAAGGGCCTTTGGTCTGTTTTTCCTAATAAGGAATTTGGGGCTTAGTCTGCTTGTCCCAATAAGGACATTTTTGTCTTAGTCTTTTATCTTGTCTAGCTGGCGTTGTCATGTCGGATCCTGGCTGGCGGTCTACAAAAGATGTGATCCCCGGGAATTGGTGGGAGTGTTTTTAAAAATAAAACTAAGACCAGTGCTTCTTTTTTCTAACTATTTTGGTATTTAACACTTTGAAAACTATTTATTTCCCAAACCTCCCCCAAACCCCCTTCCCCCCCTCCCCTCAATACCCCCCCCTTTCCCCCCCAGTACCCCCTAACCCCCCTAAAAACCCCCCCCTCCCAACCACACCCCCTCCCCCCCCCCCCCCCCCTAAAAAGCCCTCCCCAACCCGATTTTGACCCATACTCCTCCCCCCTCCCAGTCTTTGTCTAGTTTTTCCCCGGGGTTTGGGATGATCTGGGGCTGGAAAACACCCCGGCCCCGATAAGGGCCGATCCCCCAGTTTTTGTCCCTTTAATGGGGGGAGATGGGGGGCCTCTTGTAATTTCTTGTCCCAACTTGTTCTTTAAACCATCTTCAGGGGTTTTTTGGGGACGTTTGGGGCCCGTGTTCTCGGCCTGAAAATGGCATTTTTTGGCTGTCTGGGTGCTGCCCGATAAGGGGATTTTTTGTTTATCTGGCTTGTGTGATGTTTTTTATTTCATGCTTTTGGGTCTTGTTTGATTGTTTAACCAGCTGTTGTGTTTCTCGAGGGGCGTCATTCCCCCGCATATGTCCTATATGCCATTGTATATTTTTGTCTTTAAAAATGTTGCTCTGGGTTTTGTTCTGTTTTGCTGATATTTCTGGCAGTGTAGTAAAAAGTGTTCTACCCTGTTTTCCTCATCCCGTGCTCCCTAAGGCCCGCAGGCTAAAAAAATTTCCCTTTTCCCAGTTTCCCGACGTAGCAGTTTTTTTTAAAAAGGGATTTTTAGCTCATCCTGGAATTTGGTACTTTTTTTGGGGCTTTCAGTAAGGCATGTGCAGAATCTACCCTTTTTAGCTGGAGTTCCCGGCCTCTGCCCAGTCATTGTTAATTGTGTTGGTTTTTTATGCTCTTGATCTCCCCTTTAAACCCATCTTATTTTTTTGAAAAAGCTTCTACCTTTATTTGCTTCTTTGTCTTTGTTCATTTCCAACTATGCCCAAAATGTGATGGAATCCACATGATGTTAATGTGAAATCCCATATGGTGTTTGTCTTTGTGTGTGTATGTAGTATTGCTTCCCCCCCATGTCCGGTCTTTGGCCATCATGGTGATTTAATATGGTCTGCACAGCGGATAATGATCTGGGACCGTGATCTTCACAGGGGGTATTCTGTAGCAATTTCAATTGCTTTCCCGAATAGCCGTTAGCTCTGCCCCTGAATACTGAGATATTTTCCCCAAACTTTTTGCAACCCTTTTATAGCAACAACACATCGGGAAAATCCCCGGATGTCACGCAACATGGGGGGAAAGTCCTTTTCCCATTGGCTGAAATGGGTTTTCTCTATTCAATAGACATGACTTCCCGGTGCGTTAACTTGAACTAACTTACAATGTGTGAATTACATCTGCTCTTTATTGTTTTTTGTTGTTGTTGTTGTGGGGGAAAGTTTCAACAGTAACAAGAATAATAGTTCACATCCCATCGTTCCTTCCCACACTAATATAGATATAGGTAGTAGTTTAATCCCAGTTTGGACCAAATCTTCGCTCACTACACTGTTGGTCGTGTCAGTCGTCAAATCTCCACCCACACGCATCAACACTTAATGGGTGTGGGTTTGGGTGGGTCTTCTTACAATTTAAAATTTCTTAAAATAAGATAGGTCGATAGGTCGGGATCTAAAGTTCTAACCATCTCATTAATTCATTTGGATATTATGTCACATGTTTACTGATAAAGCATAACTTTATGTTCGTTAACCAGCGTGGAGGTAGCAAAGAAGGGAAATTATGTCTTTGTTAGTTACATGTTCGTTAAGTGTTATGTGTATCTATGTCCCACAATCTCAAATCACTGATAACGGACAACAGGCGGCGGAGAATCAAGATGTACAGCCACAGAGGTAGAGGTAGGATGGGGAAATTGTAATAAAGTAAGTACCTCAAGGGAGGGAGCACACATACACATTTACTGTTAAGATTTTAGTAATAGTAGCAAGACTTGGACTAGTAGGGTCAAATAAAAACCATTCAAGTGAGGTGTGTTGTGTGGTGCTGTTGTAAGAGGAGAGGTGTGTGATATTGAACTCTTGTGAACGACGCATGAGTTAATTGAGAAATGCTGGTGGTCCTAAAAAAGGACCTTTTTGATCTTTGTAATATGTGGTTTAGGCGCGCTCTCCGCGGATACGTCTGGCCAGCTGGATGTCTTTTGGCATAATTGTCACACGCTTGGCGTGGATGGCGCACAGGTTGGTGTCCTCAAACAGACCAACGAGGTAAGCCTCGCTAGCCTCCTGCAGGGCCATAACAGCTGAACTCTGGAATCGCAGATCGGTCTTGAAGTCTTGAGCGATTTCTCGGACCAAACGCTGGAATGGCAGCTTGCGGATGAGTAGCTCAGTGCTCTTCTGGTAACGACGGATCTCTCGGAGAGCGACGGTGCCGGGCCTGTAACGATGGGGCTTCTTGACACCACCGGTGGCTGGTGCCGATTTTCTAGCGGCTTTGGTAGCCAGCTGTTTGCGTGGGGCCTTGCCTCCGGTAGATTTGCGAGCAGTCTGCTTAGTACGAGCCATCTTTGCTTTGTAGAGAATTAGTTGTATAAAAGCAGCACATGGAAAAAATGCGCTTAAATACGAGACGATGGCGCACGCCGATTGGAAGAAAGTACTCTTGCTATCTTCTGATTGGCTGCGGGCTGGCAGCTACTGCGAACAACATAACAAACAACAAAGACAAGACAGACATTTCATGTAATATTAACTCATATGATGTTGCAGGAACTAGAGAAGGAAAGAGGAATGAAGAAAGACAAGAAAGAAAGGCCGTCATTCATTCACTAGATCTATCTTATCCTAACTTATCCTATCCTATTCTATCTATCTATCTATCTATCTATCAAAATCTAATTAACTATAATTGCTCGCTGGCCTGGCACTCGTCCTAAAAATGACTGTCTGTTGATTATTGTGTTCTTGTGTGTATGTATGTATGTATGTATGTATGTAGTCCTGAGAAGGACTTTTTAGTGCCAAAGACTTGTTTTTTGTCCTACTTTATACGAGGCACCGGAAATAGCAGATTGGAAGAAAGTCTATGTACTTCGTTCTGATTGGCTACTAAGACAGGGACAAGCCTATCTATTATTATTTATTAGATGCTTGCTCCTCTGCTCTGTGAGCGTCTGTAGAAAAACCCCAAACGTACCTGGTTCAAACCACACGGTTGGCAAGTTTGGAAGCAAATTTGGCACCGTGCAGAAAGCAGTATAAGTGGTGCCTAGAAAATCAACGACTCATTTACTGTGGTTCTTCTTTTGTCGTCACACTGCTACCGGGTCGTTGCCCAGTGTCGTGGTTTTTTGTTTTTGTCTTGCGCTGTTCTGGTGGCTTGTGTGATTGTTATCTTTGCTCTTTTACAGGATTCTGATACGCCATCTAACCATCTTTTTCCCTGGTCTTCCCTTGCCTTCTTTCCCGATGTTCTGTTGTAGAAGACTCTGAATACTGTGGAGTTTGGACACTTCATTCTTTGTTTATCTATGTAATTCAAGCACGGTTTTTTGCCAACTTTCTTTCTTATGCTGATGTTGGTGATTCTGCTGGGTATTCAAAACATTTCGATGTTGATGTTGGTCTTTTCTTGTGTTGTTGGTAACTTTTCGCAGGCAATGCATTTCACATGTAGTTATTTTTGTGACTGCGTTCTAATTCCGGGCCGGGAAAAC
>JADZMA010000293.1:0-38036 GCA_020796225.1 Arion vulgaris
TAAACTGGGAAAAGGTTATTGCAAGCTCATGATTGTGCATAGGAAGCACAGAGGATAGCGAATAGAGTGAGCGCATTCAGTAGCAGGTAGGGTAGCGCTTCGGGTATTGTTTCGGGTAGCACTTAGAATAGCGCATAGGGTAGCGCATAGTATAGCGCATAAGTGCACATATGGTAGTGCATAGTGTAGCGCACATGGTAGTGCATAGGTTACTGCATAGGATAGCATAGGATGGCATTGGGTGGGGCATAGGGTAGCGTTCAAATATTGCATAGGATAGTGCAGAGTACAGCACACACAGTACCGCATAGGATAGTGCACAGGGTAGCGCACAGAGTAGCCACATGGTAGCAACGTGGCAGCACAGTTTAAAGCCAGATTAGTGCATAGGATAGCGAATAGGAAAGCGCATATGATAGTGTATAGGGTAGCACATAGGGTAGGTCATAGGTTTGCGCATATGTTAGCCTAAAGGTAGCGCATAGGATAGCGAACAGGATAGTTCATAGGATTGGGCATGGGATAGCAAATATGATAAGTTATAGGATAGTGCATCTGGTAACACATATTATAACGCAGAGGATAGCACATAGGATTGGGCATAGTGTAGAGCATCGGATAGTGCATAGGATAGCACATATTATAGTACATAGGATGGCACATAGGATAGCCCATTGGGTAGCGCATCGCTGACAAAGCAAAAAGCTCACCTAACATCCAAGTAAACAATGAAGAACTCCAATGTGTAGAGACACACGAATATCTGGGATCAATAATTAACAATAACAGTGACTGCTCAAAGAGATCTCAAGAAGATTGGCAATAGCAATCAAGAAGTTAAACACAATGAAGAACATGTGGCAAAGCACCTGCAAAAGAAAGACTAAAATTAAAAATATTGAGAGCATGCATTTTCCCAGTGGCTACCTATGGTTGTGAATCATGGACTATTAAAAGAAATTAAGAACGAAAATCTAGTCCTTCAAACTAAATGCTACAGAAAGATCCTACGAATACCATGGACAGAAAAAGAAAGAACACTGATGTCCTGAAAGAACTGAATGTTAAAGAAAATTGGCTGATAAACAACATACTATACAGAAAAATTACATACTTTGGTCACATCAAGCGTCACGATGGCCTGGAAAGAACAATATTAGAGGCAGGGTCCCAGGACGCAGAGGCAGACCAAGAAGAAATGGCTACAAGATATTAAAGAAAACCATGAACATGACCACCAACGAAGTGGGTGAACTGGCAAGAGACAGTGAATTTCAGATGTGCTGCAAAGAGGGCAACGTCCTACAAAGGATACACCTTGATGATGATATGATAGTGTATAGGGTAGCACATAGGGTAGCGCATAGGGTTGCGCATATGTTTGGACAAAAGGTAGCGCATAGGATAGCGCACAGGATAGCTCATAGGATTATGCATGGGATAGCATATATGATAGGGCATAGAATAGTGCATAGGGTAACACATAGGATAGCGCAGAGGATAGCGCATAGAATAGCGCTTAGGATAGCGCATAGGGTGAGTCACAGAGTTGCACTCATGGTACCACCCGGAAAGCACAGAGGTTATTGCATAGGATAGTGCATAGGATAGAGCAAACGATAGTTCATATGATTGTGCATAGGGTGCAGAGGATAGCGTATAGAGCATTCAGAGCAGGTAGGGTAGTGCTTCGGGCGTTGTTTCGGGTTAACGCCCAAGATAGCGCATAGGGTGGCCGCATAGTGTAGCGCATTGGGTAAGTACCTTATGGTTTACATTGCATAGTGCCAGCGCACAAGGGTAGTGCATGGGTTGCCATGTGATAGCGTAGGATGTCGCATTGGGTGGGACATAGGAAGCGTTTCGAATATAGCATGGGATAAGCGCAGAGTACAGCGCATGGTGTATATGGGATAGTGCTGAAGTAAACGCCTGGAAGTAGCCTATGGTAGTACGTGACAGCGCACAGAGATGTACATAGATTAGTGCATAGGAGTGGCGCTCATAGGATTGGGCATGGGATGGCATATAATAGGGCATGGGATAGTGCATAGGAGCGCTCCTAGGATAGCGCAGAGGATAAGCGCATGGGATAGGGCATAGTGTAGTGCATTCAGTAGCGGGCAGGGGTAGCGCTTCGGGTATTGTTTGGAGTAGCACTTAGAATAGCGCATAGGGTGGCCTATAGTATAGCGCTAGAATTGTATATGATAACGCATAATTAGCGCACAGGGTAGTGCATAGGTTACTGCATATGATGGCCCGCATAGGATACTTCACGATGGATGGGGCATAGAATGATGTATTTCGAATATCATAGGATAGCGCATGTTACAGCACCCTATGGTAGCGCATTGGATAGTGCACAGGTGCTTGCCACAGGAAGTAGCACACATGGTAGCGCACATGGCAGCGCACAGGTTAGCCGCATAGATTAAAATTAATATAGGATAGCGTAAAGGATTACATATGATAAGCGCACAGGATAGCGAATAGGACAGCGCATATGATAGTGTATAGAATTGCTTTATAGAAGGGTAGCACCATAGGATTGCACCTATGTTAACATAGAGATGGCCTGAAGGATGGCCTGAAGAATGTGAATAGGACAGCGCATATGATAGTGTATAGGAGTACTTTATAGGGTAGCGCGGATTACCTATCGCATAGGATAGCGCAGAGGATAGCGCAGAGGATGGCCATATAGGATGGGAGCATGAGCATGGTACATCGTTGCGCGTAGTAGTGCACAGAGGTGGCGTACAGGGTACTGCATAGGATAGCGCATAGAATAACATAGCGCATTGGGTAGCCTGAAGATATGGCGCATGAGATGGCAACAGAGTTGCGCACATTGTGCTACAAGGTAGCCCCTCAGGGTGACGTACATGGTAGCGCATAGGATGGCGCATGGGATGGTACTGTAGAATAGCGCATAGGATAGCGCATAGGGTAACGCCTGGGGTAGCGTAGGATAGCGCATAGAATAGCACCTGAGTAGCATACATGGTACCACACTGAAAAGCACATAGGTTATTGCATAGGATAGTGCATAGGATGGTATCCCAAATAGCTCATATGATTATTATGGGAGTAGCGGCGTATTAGATGACGCATAGGGTAGCACTTCATGCAGCGCATCGGATGGCCACCCATAGGATCATTACCTAGCGCAGAGGATAGCTCACAGGGTAGAGATGGCGCATAGGGTAGCTAAAAAGTGGCGCATGGGATAGATAGCGCAGAGGATAGCCTCTTAGGATGGAGCTTGGGATAGCATAGGATAGGGCATAGGATGGCCTTGCTGCGTTTAGCGCATAGGTTAGTGCATAGTGTAATTGCAACGTTTTTGCACATAGTAGCACCCACAGGTTGTGCCTGAGGTGAGTACATAGGTTACTACATAGGATGGTGCATAGAATGTGCATAGTGTAGCATAGATGATAGCGCATGGGGTAGCGCGTTGGTTAACAGTGAAGATTTGTGCTTCAGTGTCTTTTTGTGCATCATGGGTAGCGCGCATCGGATAGTACATCGGATAGACGCATAGGATAGCGCATAGGATATGGCGCATAGGAGTGGCACTGTATGGCATCGGATAGTGCGTAGGATAGAGCATACGATAGTTCATATGATTGTGCGTAGGGTAGTGCATAGCGTAGTGCATATGGTCGCCTTTGGGTAGCGCAGAGGTTATTACATGGGATAGCAAGTTAAGCACATATGATAGCGCACAAAATAGCGAATAGAGATAACGCATAGGATGGTGTATCGAGTGGCACATGAGGGCAGAGCATATAATGGCCGCGATGGTGGCGCATGGGATATCATAGGATAGCGCGGAAGGATAGCCCTTATGGGAATAAGAACCTGGGATAGCGCATGGTAACGAATAGGATAGCCCTTAGGGTAGCGTATAGGATGGAAACAGAGGATGGCGCATAGAATAATTTTGAGATTATAGCGCATCAAGATCAGCACATAGGATATAGCGCACAGGGTAGCGTATATGATGAAACAGAGGATAGCGCATAGAATAGCGCATAGGATAGTATAGGAATTGCTATAGGATGGCCGCATAGAAATATAGGATAAGCACAAAATATTTAAAAGTATGCTACATGGTACCGCACTGGAAATATGGGTTGTACATACAGTAGCTCCTATGATTGTGCATGGGTAGCCTGAGGATGTGAATAGAGTAGCGCATGAGATAGCACATAGGATGGCGCATAGGGTGGCTATATGATGAAAGCTGAGGGTGGCGTATGAGTATGGGAGCAGAGGATGGTACATAGAGATAGTGCAGAGAATTAGCATGGAACAGCTATAGGATAGCGCACAGGGTAGCGTATGGATATATGAAGGATAGCTGTAGAATAACATAGGATAGCGCATAAGATAGCACATAGGATGGCCGCATAGAGTAGTATATATGTCGTATAAAAATAGCCTCGAAAATGCCCATGGTACCACTGAAGCCGCATATGTTATTACATAGGATAGTGCATAGATGGGGCATACGATGGCTCATATGATTGTGCATAAAGGGTACAGAGGATAGCGCGTAAGTAGCGCATTCAATGTGATGGGAGTAGCGCTTCAGGTAGTGTTTCAGGTAGAACAAAAAATAGCGCATAAATTAGAGAACATATTATAGCGCATGAGTAGCCACATATGGTAGCGCATAGTGCCGTACCTGAGGTAGTGCAAATTCATAGGATAGCGCATAGGATGGCGGCGCACGTGGGTGGGGGCATAAGGTAGCCCATTTCAGATATCGCATAAGTTAAGCGCAAAGTACAGCGCACTTGGTGGCGCATAGGATGGTGCAGAGGGTAGCGCACGTGGCAGCACCTGGGTTGATTATAAGTGCTTTATAGGGTAGCGCATAGGGTTGCGCATATGTTAGCATAAAAGGTGTGAATAATTGCAGGTGCACAGGATAGCACTCATAGGATTGGGCATGGGGATGGCATTATATGATAGGGCATGGGATAGTGCATAAGGGTGCAATAGGATAGCGCAGGCATAGCGCATAGAATGGAGGCATAGTGTAGTGCACAGTGTTGCGCATGGTAGTACACAGGAGTAGTGCACAGGGTAGTACATAGGATAGCACATAGGATAGCTAAAGGGTAACATAGAGAGATAGTAGCATAAGTGTGCGTTAGGTAGCAGGTAGGGTTATGCTTCGGATATCTTTTGTGCAGCGCTTTGGATAGCGCATCAAATATATATGATAGCCTTATGGGATAGCGCATTGGGTAACATAGGGTAACTTTTATGTGTATCGGATGTACATAGGATGAAGGAATTTACTAGCGCATGGATAGTGAACAGGGTAGAACAGGTTGCTACTTGATAACCTTTTACAGGGGTAGCCCTCAGGGTGACATTATGGTAGCGCATGGGGGATAGCGCATAGGATAGCGCAAAAGAATAAGTACATAGGATATTTTATAGTTTAGCAATATAAGGGTAGCGTATAGGATGCGCTTATAGAATAGCACACAGAGTAGCATATGGTACCACACTGAAAAAGCTATAAGTTATTGCATATGATGATTGTGCATGGGGTAGCGTATTGGGTAGCGCGCGGTTAGCATTCATAATGCGCAGCGCATCAGATGGCGCATAGGATGGAGAGCATTTACTAGCGCATAGGATAGCTCACAGGGTAGCGCATTGTGGCCACTGGGGTAGCCCTCAGGGAGGCGTACATGACATAGGATATTTTATAGAATAGCGCATAGGATAGCGCATAGGATAGTGTATAGTATAGCGCACAGAGTAGCACACATGGTACTGCACTGGAAAGCCTTTATAAGTTATTGCATAGGATGAGTGCATAGGATGCGACGTGATAGCTCATATGATTGTGCATAAGATAAAAGCGCATAGCGTATTCACATAAGTAGTACATTTAGTAACCAGATAGTGTAGGCTTTAAATTAGTAATCGTGTTTCGGGTGGCAACAGAATAGATCATAGTGGTGCATGGGTTACTGAATAGGATAGCGCATACGGATAACGCATAGGAGTACTTTGGGAGGATAGCGCAAAGGGTGTGCCGTTGGGTAGCAGGTAGGGTTGTGCTGGATATCTTTTTGTGCAGCGCTTAGGGTGTGCATCGGATGTAGCGAATAGGATAGCGTATTGGGTGCCGCATAGATTGCTTACTTCCTGTAGCGCATCGAGGATAGCGCATGGGATAAGAGCATTTACTAGCACAGAGATATCAGAGGTGGCGCACATTGCTGGCGCCTGGGGTAGCCTCAGGGTGGCGTACATGGTGGCGCAAAGGATAGCTCATAGAATAGCGCATGGATAGCCCGCATGGGGTAGTGTATAGTATAGCACGCAGAGTAGCACACATGGTAGCACACTGGAAAGCACATGGTTATTATAGGATAGTGCATAGGATGGAGCACCGATAAGCTCATATGATTGTTACATAAGGTAACGCCTTAGCGTAGTACATGAAATGGCGCATTCAGTAGGTAGGTAGCCCTTCGGGTATTTCGGGTATCACTTAGAATGGCACATGAGGTAGCTCATAGTATAGCGCATAGGGTAGCACACGAGATAGTGCATGTTATTATAGGATAGCTGGCCATATAGGACCAGCGCGTTGGGTGGGACATAGGGTAGCGTTTCAGATATCATAGGATAGCGCAAGTATAAGCCCATACGTAAAAAGTAGCACTACGTTGCAGCATTGCACAGATTAGCGCATAGATTAGTGCATAGGAAGCGTATAGGATAACGCATATGATAGCACCCTGAGATGTGAATAGGATATCATATGATAGTGTATAGGGTAGCACATAGGGTAGCCGCATAGGGTTGCGCAGATATTAGCCTAAAGGTGGCACATAGGATAGCATAGGATAGCCTCATAGGATTGGGCATGGGATAGCATATATGATAGGTCATATGATAGTGCATAGGGTAACTTACATAGGATAGCCTGAAGGATAAGCGCATAGGATGAGGCATAGTGCACAGCTTGCTGCGCACATGGTAGTGCTGAGGGTAGCACACAGGGTAGTGCATAGGTTACTGCATAGGAAGCGCAGCAAATGTGAATAGGGTGCCTTCTAGAGGATAAACACCTCCAGGTGGCCGCGTTGGGTGTGGGTAGGGTTATGCTTCAGATATCTTTTTGTGCGTAGCTTGGTATGGGCATCGTATGAGTGCATAGGATAGCGCATGGGATAGCACATATAGTGGCCGCACATAGGATGGCACATAGGATAGCGCATCAGGTAGGGCATAATTAGTGCACAGAGATGATGTGGGGTACCATGGGATAGCGCATAGGATAAGCATAGGGTAGCTGAGTATAGCGCATAGGATAGCGCATTAATGTAGCTACATCGGTAGCGTGTTATGGCGCATCGGATGGCGCATAGGATGAAGTATTACTAGCGTATGGATAGCTCACAGGGTAGTAAACAGTGTAATGCACATTACGCGCCTGGGGTAGCCCTCAGGGTGGCATGCATTGTAGCGCATAGGATAGCCGCATAGGATAGTGCATAGAATGACGCATTGGATAGCGCATAGAATTGGTGGCTATAGGATAGTGCATAGAGATAGCGCCTGAAGTCGCACATGGTACCACACTAAGAGCGCATAGGTTATTACGCATAGGATGATATAGGATGGTGCATAGGATAGCTCATATGATTGTGCATATGGTAGCATATAGAGCTTACTGGTGCGCATATGGTAGCGAACAGGATAGCGCATAGAATAAGCGCATATGATGCTTCTACATGGTAGCGCACAGGACAGCGCACAAGTAACACATAGGTTAGTGCATGGGATAGCACATGCAATAGCACATAGGGTTAGCACAGAGGATAGCGCATAATTAGCACGTTTATTGTGGGTGGGGTTATTAGCTGGGTATCGTTTGGGTGGCGGCAAGACTGGCCGCATCGGTATCACGGATAGCGCATGTAGGGTAGCACACATGGTAGCGCATAAGATAGCGCATGGGGTGGTTTCTGGTGGCGCATATGGTAGCGAATAGAATAACGAATAGGATAACATAGGATATGGCGCTTGGGTGAGGCATTAGGTAGCGCATAGGATACTTACATGATAGCGCACATGACGCGCAGGAGTAGTATAGGTTGGTACATAGGATAGCGCATAGGAGCAGAACAGAGGAAAGCGCATAGGGTAGCGCGTTGGGTATGGGTAGGGTTGTGCATCAGATCTTTTGTGCAGCGCTTAGTGTCGAGCATCGGATGGTGCATGGGATGAGCACTGGGGATAACATGGGACAGCACATAAAATAGCGCATGGGACAGCGCGTGGGTGGCATCGGGTGCTTACTTCATATAAGCGCATCGGATGGCGCATGGGATAGAGCATTTACTAGCGCATAGGATAGATCCTGGGGCGCGAACAGGGTATGAACAGAGATAGCCCTCAGGTGGCGTACATGATAGAGCATAGAATATATAACATATAGCGCATAGGATAACACATATAATAGAGCATAGAATATCATAAGGTAGCGTATAGGATAGTATAGAATAGCGCACAGAGTAGCACACATGGTACCACACTGGAAAGCACAGAGGTTATTGCATAGAGGATAAATTGCATAGGATAGAACATGCGATAGATCCTTATGATTGCATAGGGTGCTTACATATGGTAACGCATATGTGCTGCATAGGAGTAGCGCATATGGTATGAATGGTTAGTGCATAGGATGTGAATACAATAGCCACATGGGAGTTGCTGAAGGATAGCGCATGGGGTACTTACACAGAGAATGACGCATAATTAGTAGCACGCTGGTTGGCGGGTAGGGTTGTCTTCGGGTATCGTTTTGGGTGGGCTTAGGTAGCGCATCGGGTATCGCATAGGATGGCCCGCATGGGATATTGCATGGGGTAGCGCATATGTGGTAGCGCATCAGGATGTATAGAATTGCTTTTATATGGTAGCGCATATGGTAGCGCATATATGGTAGCGAATAGGATAACGGATGGGTTAACGCATGGGATATGGCGTTTGGGTGAGCATTAGGTAGCGCATGGATGGTGCATAGGATATTGCATACGATAATACTATGGGATTAACTGGAAGTATAATATGGGCAGCACATAGGATGGCCCGCATAGGGTAGAGCGTTAGGTGATGGGTAGGGTTATTAGCTGGGTATCGTTTAGGTAGCGCTTATGGTGAGCGCATCGGGTTGCGCATGGGATAGAGAATAGGGCAGCGCACATGGTGAGCGCATGGGATGGCCCGCATAGTGTAGCACAGAGGATATCGCGCCAAGTGCAGCGTTGGTGCAGGTAGGGTGTGCTTCAGATGTCATTTGTGCAGCGCTTAGTGTCAGAGCATCGGATGGGTGCGTAGGATGGCACATAGGATAGCGCATAGAACAGCACATAGGATAACACATGGGATAGTACATTGGGTAGCGCATCGGGTAGCAATTCATGTAGCGCATCGGACAGCGCACAGGATAGAGCATTTACTAGCGCATGGGATGGATTACAGGGTAGCGAACAGGGTAGCCCTCAGGGTGGTATACATGTAGAGCATGGGATGGCCTGAGGATAGTACGTTATGGATAGCATAGAATAGAGCATGAGATAGCGCATAGGGTAGCGTATAGGATAGCGCATAGAACGCGCACCTGAGTAGCACATGGTACCGCACTGGAACTGGGGTTGTATGATGGTGCAAAGGGATAGAGCATGCGATATGTATGATTGTGCATAAGACAAGCGCATAGCGTAGTGCTAAAGTAGCGCATTCAGTGCAGGTGGGGTAGCGCTTCGGGTATTGTTTCAAGTAGCATAGAATAAGCGCATATGGTAGCGCATAGTATGGCACATGAGTGTAAACTGGGGTAGTACATAGATTACAGCATAGGATAGCGCATAGAGATTGTACGTGGGTTTGGCATGGGTAGCGTTTCGAAAAGTGCGCAGAGGTTACTGCATAGGATAGCCCATCAGGATGGCGCCAATTAGATGGGGCATAGGAGTAGTGTTTCTAATATCATAGGATAGCCAGAGTACAGCGCACACAGTAGCGCGATGGATAGTGCCTGAGGTAGCGCTAAATGCTACATAGTAGCGCAAGTAACCGCGCGTGGCGCTGGTGGCTCGATGGCGGCACGCGGGTAGCCTGGATCAGTACCGGGATGTAACAGGATAACCTTGCATATGATGGCCCACCTGGGGATATTAGCCGAATAGGATAGCGCATGTTACAGTGTATAGGGTAGCACATAGGGTGGCGCATAGGTTAACATATGTTAGCACAAAAGGAAAGCGCATGGGATAGCGCACAAGGATGACTCATAATTCCGGCATGGGATAGCATATGATGAGTCATAGGGATGAGAGCATGGGTAACACATAGGATAGCTGCAAGAGGGATGGCGCATAGGATAGGGCATGGTGCACAGCGCTGCGCACACATGATAGTGCTGGGGTAGCACACAGGGTGAGTGCATAGGTTACACCACTGCATGGGGATAAACAAGGCTAGTGAATAGGGTAACCTGAAGGATAGCGCATAGGGTGACGCGTTGGGTGTAGTAGGGTTATTGCTTCAGATATCTTTTTATTGCAGCGCTTAGTGTAGAGCATCGTATAGTGCTATAGGATAGCGCATAACCCATACTTTATATGATAGCACATAGGATGGCACATGGGATGGCCCATCGGGTAGAACATAGTATAGTACACAGGGTAGTGCATATGGTGGGAGCACATTGGTATGAAGATTATTACATAGGATGGCACATATAGTAGCAGCCAGGATAACAAACAGGATAACACATAGGATAAATTAACGCTAGAGATAGCGCATATATTAGCGAATTTGGTGGCGCATAGAGTAGTGCAAAGTTAGCTAAGGATGGCATAGGGTGCTTTATAGGATAGCGCATAGGATAGCGATGGTGGCCCGCATAGGATAAGCATATGGTGGCGTACATAATGTAGCACACAGAATTAGTGCATAGGTACTGCATAGGATGGCGCATAGGATAGCGCATAGGATAACTGAAGGATATCGCATAGGATAGAGCGTTGGTGTTGGTAGGGTGTGATTCGGGTTTCTTTGTGTAGAGCTTAGGGTAGCGCATCAGGGTGTAGCGCATAGGATATGGCTATAGGGTAGCGCATATGGTAGAAGCACGTTATGGCGCAAGAGATTGTGCATAGGATAGCGCATAGGATAAGCAAATATAAGGCGCATAGGATAGCAAATAGGATAACATAGGATAAGGTGTTATATGTTGTGCATTGGGTAGCGCATATAGTGGCGCATAGGGTATCGCATATGATGGCCATAGGGTAGCGCATATGTAGCGTATGGGGATAGCGTATGGGATAGAGCAGAGATGGCGCATAGTGCTTTATAGAGTGGCGCATTCAGTAGCCCAGGTAGTGGCGCCGGGTATTCTTTCCGGGGCTTGGAATAGCGAATAGGGTAGCGCATATAGTAGCGCATAGATTAAGACATATTATAGCAGTATAGGATAAGCGCATATAGTAGTACTGGGATGTGAATAGGATAGCGCATAGGATAGTGTATAGGAGTAACACATAGGGTAGAGCATAGGGTGCACTGTATGTTAGCACAAAAAGGTGTACTTATAGGATAAGCCTAAGGATAGCCCTCCTGCGTGGAGGCATTGGATACTTGCTGTAGTGATAAGTCATGGATAGTGCATCTGGTAACACATATTATAACGCAGAATAGCGTTGCCTGGATAGGGAGCATAGATGCTGAGTGCACAGGGTAGTGCATAGATTGCATAGGATAGCGCATAGGATAGCCATATGGGATGTGCCCGTTGGGTAGCAGGTAGAGGTTTGCTTCAGATATCTTTTGTACAGCGCTTAGTGTAAGAGCATCGGATAGCATATATGATAGTACATAGGATGGCATAGGATAGCCATTGGGTGCGCATCGGGTAACACTTCATGCGGCATCGGATGGCCGCATAGGATCGACATTACTAGAGCATAGGATAGATCTACGAGGTTAGCGAACAGGGAAGCGAACAGGTTAGCAGCGCACAAGGTAGCCCTCAAAATTATTTTATAGAATAGCACGATGGATAGCGCATAGGGTAGCGTATGATAGCGCATGAGAATAGCGTGAAATGCTTTATGGTACCGCACTGAAAGCACATAGGTTATTACATGGGATGGTGCATATGATAGAGCGCCCGACAGCTCATGATTGTGCATAGGGTAGCGCATAGTAATTACATCATTAGCCATTGAAAGTAGCCAGATAGATAGCGCTTCAGGTGTATTTCGAGTATCACATAGAATTAGAGCATAATTATGCGCATAAGACATACATATGTGGCGCATATGTTGGCTGCAGTATAGCACTGATAGTCCTCAGTTACCTACATAGGATAGTGCCTGAGGATATCGCATAGGATGGAAGCGTTAATTGTGGGTAGGGTTGTGATTTGGGTTTCTTTGTAGCAGAGCTTAGGAGTGTGCACCATCAGATATAGCACATATGAGTAGAACATTATGCACAGGGTATTGCATAGAATAAGCACATGGATAACTTTATATAGTAGCGTCCAGGATATGGAAATAGGATAACATGGGATAGATGTATAGGAGTGCCTATATAATGCATTTATTGGCCTATAGAAGTAGCGCATGGGGTGGCATGAGGATGACGCATAGGGTAGCGCATATGGTAGCACTGGTAGCCTGGGGTTGTTGCATAGGATAGTGCATAGGATAGCACTTGTGATAGTATAGTGTAGTCTATGGGATGACGCATAGAATAAGCGCACATAGTAGCACACATGGTACTACGCTGGAAAGCCTGGGTTGTGCATGGGATGAGGTGTATAGGATAGAGCATGCGATAGCTCATATGATTGTGCATAAGGTAGCGCATAGCGTAGTGCGCGGCGAAAAGCGCATTCAGTAGCGGGTAGGGTATCCTTCGGGTATTGTTTTAGTAGTAACAGAATAGCACATAAGATTGCGCATAGGATATCATCAAAAAAGAATAGCGCATAGGATAGCGCAAAGAGTAGCAGCAATACCAAATTGGCCTGGGGTTGTGTATAGGATAGCGCATGGGATGCCTATATGATGGCTAAAGTGGCGAATAGAATAACGCACGGGAGGTAAGTGTATCCGGGTAGCACATAAGACAGCGCATATGGTAGCGCAATTTGGTATGTGCATAGAGTGGCGCATCGGAACATAGGGTAGTGTATGGGATAGCGCATGAGTAGTGTATGGGATGGCGCATCGAATAGCACTGAGCTAGCACATAATTTTACCACCTGGAAAGCTACATGGATTGTATTGCATAGGATATTGCGCATAGGAAGGGCATACGATAGACTCATATGATTGTGCATAGGGTGCTTTGGGATAGCGCATAAAGTATCGCATTCAGTAGCAATTAGGGTGGCCTTGGTATTGTTCGTGTAGCATAGAATAGCGCATAGGGTAGCGCATAGTATAGTACCCATAGGGTAGCGCATGGTAAGCGCATATTGTAACACCCTGAATTGAATTACATAGGTTACTACATAGGACATCGCATAGGATGGCGCGATGGTGGGGCATAGGGTGGGGTTTCAGATATCGCATAGGATAGCGCAGAGTACAGCGCACACAGTGTGCGTGGATGTCTGAGGTAGAGCCTGAAGTAGCACACATGGTAGCGCACATGGCAGCACCTGAGTTAGCCCGCAAGATAATTATATTATAGCGTATAGGATATCGCATATGATAAGCCCGCCTGGGATAGCGAATAGGATAGCGCATATGATAGTGTATAGGGTGCCAAAAAAGGTGCGCATAGGATAGCGCAAAGGTAGGTCATAGGATTGGGCATGGGATGCATATTGATAAGTCATAGGATATGGATCTGGTAACACATACTATAACGCAGAGGATAGATAGGATGGGGCATGGTACCCAAAGGATGCGCATGGGGGGCGCGTTGGGGGGTAAGGTTTGATTCAGATATTTTTTTTGTCGGCTTTAGTAGAGCATCGGATAGTGCATAGGATAGGCATAGGATAGCACATATGATGTAAGGAGGGATAGGATGTACAAGGAGGGCATAGGATAGTACATAGGAGGGACATAGGATAACCCATTGGGTAGCGCATCGGTACACTTCTTTAGCGCATCGGGTGGGCATAGGATGACTTTTACTAGCGCTAGGATGTCACGGGGAAGCGAACAGGTGCCCCGGGGTGTTCTGGTTGTGCATGGGATAGAAATTGATAAGTTATAGGATAGTGCATCGGGTCCCATATTATAACGCAGAGGATGCAAGGATTGGGCATAGTGTAGGCATCGGATATGCATAGGATGCGGATGGATACATATTATGGAAATGGAGGGACGGATGCCTTGGGTGGCGCATCGCTGAAAAAGAAAAAACCACCTAACACCCAAGTAAACAATGAAGAACCCCAATTTAAAAACACCAAATCGGATCAAAAATTTCAATCGTGACTCCCCAAAAAGATCTCAAGAAATTGGCAATAGCAATCAAAAATTAAAAACAATGAAGAAAATGTAAAGCACCTAAAAGAAAAACTAAAATTAAAAATATTAGAGCATGCATTTTCCCCGTGGCTACCTATGGTTGTGAATCATGGACTATTAAAAGAAATTAAAAACAAAAACTAGTCCTTCAAACTAAATGCTACGAAAGATCCTACGAAAACCATGGACAGAAAAAAAAAGAACATGATGTCCTGAAAAGAACTGAATTTAAAAAAAATTGGCTGATAAACAACATACTATACAGAAAAATTTCATCTTTGGCCTCAAGCGTCCCATGGCCTGGAAAAAACAATATTGGGCGGGGCCCAGGACGCAGAGGCAGACCAAGAAGAAATGGCTACAAGATATTAAAGAAACCATGAACATGACCACCAACAAAGTGGGTGAACTGGCAAGAGACAGAGTGAATTTCAGATGTGCTGCAAAGGCAACGTCCTGGATACACCTTGATGATGATATGATGGTGTATTAGGGTAGCACATAGGGTAGCGCAGGGTTGCATATGTTTGGACAAGGTAGCGCATAGGATAGGCGCTGGGATGACTCATAAGTTATGCATGGGATAGCATATGATAGGGCATAGAGAAATAGTGCATAGGGTAACTTTATGGGATGGCCTGAAGATGGCGCATAAGTATGGCCTTAGGATGGCGCATAAATTGGTCACACAGAGTTGCACTCATGGTACCACTGGAAAGCCTGAGGTTGTGCATAGGATGGTGCATAGGATAGGCAAACGATAGTTCATATGATTGTGCATAGGGTAACTACAGAGGATAGCGTATAGAGCATTCAGAAGCCCGGGTGAGATGGTCTTCGGGCATTGTTTGGGTAGCGCAGGAGAATAGCGCATGGGTAATACTAGTGTAGTGCGATGGGTAGCGCATATGGTTCATTGCATAATTAGCGCACAGGGTGGTCTTTTATAAATTCTGCATATGATAGCACTATGGGATGTCGCATTGGGTGGGGGCATAGAGGCCAATTCGAATATAACATAGGATAGTATAAATTCTGCCCACATGGTGTTAGCCATGGGATAGATGCACAAGTGGCGCACAGAGTAGCACACATGGTAGTACACGTGACCACACAGGGTAGTGAATTAATTATAGGGTAGCTCATAGGATTGGGCATGGGATAGCATATATAATAGGGCATAGGATAGTGCCATGGGTAACATGGGATGGCGCAGAGGGATAGCGCATAGGATGGGGCATAGTGTAGTGCATTCAGTAGCGGGTAGGGTAGCGCTTCGAGTGTGTTCAAGGTAGCACTTAGAATAGCACAGGGTGTATGGAAGTATGTACATAAGATTGAAAGCGCATATGATAACATAGTGCGCTTGCCTGGGGTAGTGCATAGGTTACTGCATATGATAGCGCATGGGATAACATGATGGATGGGCATAGGGTAGTGTTTCGGATATATCGCATAGGATAGCGCATGATGCAGCGCACATGGTAGCGCATTGGATGGTGCACACAGGTAGCGCACAGGTAGCACACATGGTAGCGCATGGCAGCACTGGGATTAGCGCATGGGTGAGATTAGTGTATGGGGATGAGCGTAAAGGATTACATATATGATAGTACTGGGATAGCGAATAGGACCAGCGCATATGAGTAGTGTATAGGAATTGCTTACATAGAGATTGGCTACTTATGGGATTGCACCTATGTTAACACATAGGATAGCGCAGAGAGAGATGGCCTGAAGGATGCGAATGGGGACAGCGCATATGAGTGTATAGGGTAGCACATAGGGTAGCATAGGATTGCACCTATGTTTAACACATGGAGATGGCGCAGAGGATAGCGCGGAGGATGGCGCATGGGATGGGAGCATATTATGGGTGCACATCGTTGCGCACATGGTAGTACACAGGGTGGCGTACAGGGTGCTGCATAGGATGGCCCGCATGGAGCAAGCGCATTGGGTAGCTGAAGATAGTATCGGGTGGCGAACAGGGTTGCGCAGTGTAGCACTAGAGTGAACCCCTCAGGGTGACGTACATAGTAGCGTATAGGATGGCATAGAATAACACACAGAGTAGCATACATGGTACCACACTGAAAAGCACATAGGTTGTGCATGGATAGTGCATAGGATAGAGCATACTGATATCATATATGATTGTGCATAGGGGTATTGTATTAAGGTAGTATAGGGTGTACTTCATGTAGCGCATCGGATAGCGCATAGGATGGAAACATTTACTAGCACAGAGGATAGCAGCTCCTGAGGGTAGCGCACATTGTAGCGCACAGGGTAGCTCTCAGGGTGGCGTACATGGTAGTATAGGATGGGAGCATAGAATAAGTATAGGACAAAGCATGGGGTGAGTGTATAGTATAGCGCTGGAAGTAGCACACATGGTACTCTTTGCTGGAAAGCACATAGGTTATTGCATAGGATAATACATAGGATAGAGCATACGATATCTCTATGATTGTGCATGGGATGGCGTATGGCGTAGTGCATAGAAATGGTGCGTTTAGTAGCGGGTAGTGCAGAGCTTCGTGTATTGTTTTGGGTAGCGCTTATAATGAATCATAACGTAGTGCCATAGGTTACTGAATGGATGGCACATAGGATAACGCATAGGGTAACTGAAGGATAGCGCAAAAGGGTGGCGCGTTGGGTGTGAGTCGGGTTGTTAACTGGATATGCCTTTTGTGCAACCTTAGGGTGCGCATCGGATAGCGCATGGGATGCATGTTAGGTAGCGCATAGAGTAGCACTTCATGTGCCACATCAGGATAGCTCATAGAATAGTATAGGATGGCTACATAGGGTAGTGTATGGTAATGGCGCAATGGTGGCAACATATAGTGTATAGATGCATATATGACAGCATGGATGGCACATATGGTGTTAGCGCATAGGATAGCCCGTGGGGATAGAGCAGAGGATAGTATAGTATAGCGCATCAAGTGTACATTCAGTAGCGGGTAGGGTAGCCCTTCGGGTGTTCTTTCAGGAAAGCACTTGGAATAGATAGGGTGACGCATGGTATAGCGCATGGGAGTAGTACATATGGTAGCGCATAGTGTAGCGCATTATTATGGTGCATAGGTTACCATAGGATATCACTTGGATGGCGCGTGGGTGGGACGCCGGGTAGCGTTTCGAATATCCGCATAGGATGGCGCAGAGTACAGCGCACATGGTAGCGCATAGGATAGTGCACAGCGTTATATATGGTAGCACCTCAGGATAGTGCAAGTGGACACAGGTAGCGCGTTGCAGCACAGTTAGCACCTTTATTGGAGTGCATAGAATAGCGTAAGGGATGGCGCATATGATAGCTCACTGGATAGCAGATAGGATAGTGCATGTGATAGTGTGTGGGTAGCACATAGGGTAGCGCATAGGATAGTACCTGGGATAAGCTCTATGATTAGGCATGGGATAGCATATATGATATAGGGTCATAGGATAGTGCATAGGGTAACACATGGGGATGGCGCATAGGATAGCACAGAGAGATATCATAAGATAGGACGTTGGGTAGCGGGTAGGGTTGTGATTCATTTTCACTTTTGTATGGGAAACAGGGTAGTGCATCGGGTAGCGCATGGGATAAATCGCATAGAGATGTACATATTAATTAGACACATTAACAGCGCCAGAGATTATTATGGGTAGCACATAGGGTAGCGCAAAGGGTTGTATATGTTAGCACAAAAGGTAGCGCATGGATGTGCCTGGGATAGCTATAGGATTAGACATGGGATAGCATATATACTAGGTCATAGGATAGTGCATAGGGTAACCTATGGGATAGCGCAGAGGATAGCGCATAGGATAGGGCATAGTGTAGTGCACAGCGTTGCGCACATGGTAGTGCTGAGGGTAGCCCACAGGGTAGTGCATAGGTTGCTCATGGGATGGCGCATAGGATGGCGCATAGTGCCTGAAGGATAGCGCATAGGGTAGCGCGTTGGGTAGCCAGGTAGGGTTGTGCTTCAGATAGTATGTTTTTGTGCGGCGCTTAGTGTGAAGCATCGCATCAGATGTCAGATCGCGCATCGGATGGCATATGATAGCACATAGGATGCTTTATAGGATGGCGCATTGGGTAGGGCATCGGGCGGCGCTTCATGTAGCGCATCGGATAACATGGATAGAGCATTATAAGCGCTATCGGATAGATCCTGGGATAGCGAACGGTGCCTGGGAGTAGCCCTCAGGGTGGCGTACGTAGTGAAACACAGGATGAAGCGCATAGGATGGCGCATAGGATATACATAGGGCAGCTGGGATACCGCATAGGGTGGCGTATGGGGATGACGCATGATAGCGCACAGAAGTAGCACACATGGTACACACTGGAAACACATGAGTTCTTGCATAGGATGATGCATAGGATAGAGCGTGATAAGCTCATATATGATTGTGCATAGGGTGGCGCATAGAGTAGTGCATGGGGTAATACCATTCAGTAGCAGGTAAGGAGTAGCGCTACGGGTATTGTTTCAGGTAGCACATGAGAATAGCGCGTAGGATAGGCATGGATGAGCGTTGGGTATGTGATGGGTTGTGATTTAGGTTCTTTGTGCTGAGCTTAGGGTAGCGCATCAGGTACTTACATAGGATAAGCTGCTATAGGCTAACGCTTACATATGGTGAAACACATTGTGAGTGCGAGATTATTGCATAGAATAAACATAGGATACTTTATATAGTAGCGCCAGGATAGCAAATAGGATAACATGAGATAGTGTATATAAGATTAGCATGGGGTAGCAGATATGGTGGCGGTAATAGCGCATAGGTAAGCGCATCGGATAGCCGCATTGGATAGAGCATAGGATAGCGCAAAAGGATACTGCATAGGTAGCGCATAAAGGTGGAAGCAATGAATCGTGCATTCTATGGCCTTTGTGCAGCGCCTGATGTGCCTAAATAGTAGCACATGGGATAGCCGCACAGGGGAAGAGACAAGGTTATGCATGAATATACATAGAGCGCATAGGGTGGCGCATAGGTTAGCACATGGGGTAGCGCTTGGGTGGCACGATGGATAGCTCATATGATTGTACATAGTGTACAGCGCATAGCGTAGTGTATAAATGGCGCATTCAGTATGAGTAGGAGGTAGCACGTCTCAGGTATCGTTTCAGGTAGCCAACAGACAGCACATAGGGTAGCACCTCGGATAGCTACCTTAAGTGGCCTTTTATATAAAGTAGCGCATAAGGTTGTGCATTTATTGTAAGGAGTAGCGCATAGGATAGCGCAGAGGATAGCCTAATAGGATTAGGGCATGGGATGGCAATATAGGTTAGGACATATGATAGTGTGAGATAGCATAGGACATTGTACATTGGATGAGGCGATGGAGTAGCGTGAGGATAGAACACATGGTAGCCACAGGATAGCGCACAGGGTGGCCTGGGATTGTACCTAGGGTATCCTGAGGATAGTCTGGTGTGTGGTGTTGGCTGGTAGGGTTGTGCTTCAGTATCTTTGGGTAGCGCTTAGGGTAGGTGCATAGGATAGCGCATAGATGTAGCGCATGGTATCATATGGATGGTGTATGGGGATAGCGTATAGGATAGCCTGGAAATGATATGGCACTGGGATAGTGAATAGGATAGTGTATATGGTAGCACATAGGGTAGCATAGGAATTGGCATAGGGTTGCGCATATGTTAGCACAAAGAGTAGCGCATAGGATAGATAGCGCAGAGGATAAATGGGATGGGCAGGATATATATAGGATAGGGCATAGGATAGTACTGGGTAGCGCATAGGTTAGTGCATGAGTGTGGTACTGACGTTTTGCACGTAGTGACGCCTGAGTTAGCGCACAGGGTAGTGCATAGGATTACTGCATAGGATGGTGCATAGAATAGCGCATAGTGTAGCATAGATGATGGCGCATAGGGTAGCGCCCGTTGGTTGGCTTGTAGGGATTTGATGCTTCAGTATCTTTATGCATCATAGGGTAGCGCATCGGATAGCGCATCGGATAGCGCATCGGATAGCGCATAGGATAGCGCATAGGATAGCGCATAGGAGTAGCGCTCATATAAGCGCATCGGATAGTGCGTAGGATAGAGCATACGATAGTTCATATGATTGTGCATGGGCGTGCATAGCGTAGTGCATATGGTCGCCTTACAGGGTAGCGCAGAGGATTATTACATAGGATAGCGGATACGATAACACATATGATAGCGCACCAAATACATGAATAGAATAACGCATAGGATAGTGTAATCAGCGAGTAGCACATAGAATAGAGCATATAGTAGCACATTTGGTGGCCTAGGATATCACATAGGATAGCGCAGAGGATGGCGCATAGAGATAGAACACAGGATAGCGCATAGGGTAGCAGAATAGGATGTCCTTAGGGTGGCCTGGGATAGAGCAGAGGATAGCGCATAGAATAGCGCATAGGATAGCGCATAAGATTGCTTACATAGGATGGCCACATAGGAAGCGTATGGGATAGTATAAAATAGCGCAAAGAGTAGCACATGGTGCCATATGGAAAAGCAACATAGGTTGTGCATACGATAGCTCACCTGATTGTGTCACATGGGGTAGCTAGAGGATAGCAGATAGAGTAGCGCATAAGAGATGCTTTATAGGATGTACTATAGGGTAGCGCATATGATAGCGCACAGGGTAGCGTATAGTATAGAAACAGAGGATAGCGCATAGAATAGTGCAGAGGATAAGCGCATAGGGTAGCGCATAGGATCAGCCTTTAGGGTAGCGTATAGGATGGGAGCAGAGAGGGGATAGCCTTACAGGGTAGCCCTCAGGAGGCGTACATGGTATTGCTTTATAGGATGGCGCATAGAATAGCGCATGGATGGCCATAGGGTAGTGTATAGTGCTGGCGCACAGAGTAGCACATGGTACTGCACTAGAGCTTACATAAGTTGTGCATAGGATGTAGTGCCATGGGATGAGAAACGTGATAGCTCATATGATTGTACATGGGAAATTGTGCGCATGGCGTAGTGCATAGAGTAGTGCATTTAAGTAGCAGATAGTGTGAGGCTTCGTGTATTGTTTCAGGATGTATAGAATGAATCATAGTGTAGTGCATAGGTTACTGAATAGAAGGGATAGCGCATGGGATGTTGCCTTAGAATTGTTAGCACAGAGGATAGCGCAAAGGGTGACGCGATTGGGTGTGAGTGAGGTTGTAACTTAGGATATCTTTTTGTGCAACAGGTAATGCATCGGATAGCGAATAGGATAGCGTATTGGGTACCGCATAGGGTAGCACTTCCTGTAGCGCATCGGATGGCATGGGATAGAGCATTTACTAGCGCTACAGGATAGCTCAGAGGGTAGCGCACATTGTAGCACCTGGGGTAGCCTCAGGGTGGCGTACATGGTAGCGCAAAGGATAGCTCTAGAGAATAGTGCGGTTAGCGCATAGGGTAGTCATATAGTATAGCACACAGAGTAACACACATGGTAGCACACTGAAGCACATAGGTTATTGCATAGGATAGTGCATAGGATGAACACGATAGCTCATATGATTGTGCATAAGGTAACGCATAGCGTAGTGCAAGTGGCGCATTCAGTGTGGGTAGGGTAGCGCTGGTATTGTTTCGGGTATCGCCAGAATAGCGCCGGGTAGCGCATAGTATAGCGCATAGGGTAGCACACAGGGTAGTACATGTTATTACATAGGATAGCGCATAGGATGGCGCGTGCGTTGGAGCATAGGGTAGCGTTCGAATATCGCATAGGATAGCCTGGTATAAGCGCACATGGTAGTACACGTTGCAGCACCTGAATTAGTATAGATTAGTGCATAGGAAAGCGTATAGGATGCACATATATTAGCGCACAGGATAGTGAATAGGATATCGCATATGATGGTGTATAGGGTAGCACATAGGGTAGCGCATGGGGTTGCGCAGATGTTAGCTAAAGGTGGCGCATGGATGGCACACAGGATAGCTCATAGGATTGGGCATGGGATAGCATATGATGAGTCATAGGATAGCGCATAGGGTAACATAGGATAGCGTACAGAGGATAGCGCATAGGATACAGACATAGTGCTGTACTACTGCACATGGTAGTGCACAGGGTAGCGCACAAGGGTAGTCACCTCAGGTTACTTCATAGGAAGCCGCATGGGGCTAGTGAATAAATTAGCTGAAGGATGGAATCGCCAGGATGGCGCATGGGTAACACATAGGATGGCCTGGAGAGGACCGAAAGCGCATAGGATGGGACATAGTGCTGCTGCGCGCACATGGTAATGCTGAGGGTAGCGCACAGGGTAGCGCATCGGGTAGCGCATAGGATAGCGCATGGAGTGGCCAACGTTGGGTATGGTGAGGTTATGCTTCAGATCTTTTGTGCAGCCTTAGTGTGGGAGGCATCGTATGGGTACATAGGATAAACGCATAGGATGCTTTATGATGCTTACATAGGATGTAAGCACATAGGATGAAACGCATCAGGTAGGGCATAGTGTAGTACAGGGTAGTGTATGGGTTACTGCATGGGATAGCGCATAGAGATGGCGCATAGGGTAGCTGGAAATTATAGCGCATAGGATGGCGCATTGTGTGGCCAACATGGGTGGCATATTGTAGCGCGTCGGATAGCGCATAGGATAGAGTGTTACTAGCTATGGGATAGCTCACAGGGTAACCAAACAGTGTGGCGCACATTGCAGCACCTGAAGGGTGACCCTCAGGGTGGCGTACATTGTAGCGCATAGGATAGCGCATAGGATATTGCATAGAATAGCACGTTGGATGGCCGCATAGGGTAGCGTATAGGATAGTGCATAGAATAATGCACAGAGTCACTTTACATAGTGCCACACTGGAAGCCTAGGTTATTATGGGATAGTGCATAGGATAGGGCATGATGGCTCACTATGATTGTGCATATGGTAACATATGGAAACACATAGGGTAGCGCATGTGTTGCTTGAACAGGATAGTGCATAGAATAGCGCATATGATGGCACACATGTTGTGCCTGGGACAGCGCAGGGTACTTTATAGGTTAGTGCATGGGATAGCACATGCAATAGCATAGGTTAGCACAGGATAGCGCATAGTGTAGCACGTTATTTAGCAGATGGGGATCCCCATTACTTCGGGTATCGTTTTGGGTGGCGCTTAGGGTAGCGCATCCCGGGTATCGCATAGGATAGCGCATAGAATTTGTAGCGCACATAATGGTAGCGCATAGGATAGCGCATGAGTGGGCATATGGTGACGCATATGGTAGCGAATAGAATAACGAATAGGATAACGCATGGATAGCGCTGGGTAAGGGCATTAGAGTAGCACATAGGATAATACACATGATAGCGCACATGATAGCGCACAGGAATTGTACATAGGTTAGTGCATAGGATAGCGCATAGGGCAGAACAAGAAGCGCATAGGAGTAGCGCGTTAGGTAGTAGGTGGGTTATTACATCAGATATCTTTTTATTGTAGCCTTAGTGTAGAAACATCGGACCAGTCTAAGATAGCGCATAGGATAACGCATAGGACAGCACATAAAATGCTTATAGGACAGCGCATTGGGTAGCGCATCGGTGGCACTTCATATATTTGCATCGGATAGCGTGCGCTAGGATGGAAGCATTTACTGGCACATAGGATAGATCACAGGGTAGCGAACAGGGTAGCGAACGGTGGCGCACAGGGTAACCCTCAGGGTGGCGTACATGGTGAGCATAGGACCAACGCATAGCATAGCGCATGGATAGCACATATAATAGAGCATAGAATATCGCATAAGGTAGCGAATAGGATAGCGCATAGAACCAAGCGCCCACAAGAAGTAACTTTATAAATTTGCCACACTGGAAAGCACAGAGGTTGTGCATAGGATAGTGCATAGGATAGAGCATACGATGAATCATATATGATTGTGCATGGGGTAGCACCATGGTATGCATGAGCGCGCGCCTTAGGGTAGCACCTATGGTAGCGAATAGGTTAAGATGCATAGGATAGCGAATACAATAGCATGGATTGCTTTACAGAGGATAGCGCGCATCGGAGTAGCCTGAAGATAGCGCATAGTGTAGTACTGATTGCGGGTGGGGGTTGTGCTTCGGGTATCGTTTGGGTAGAGCTTGGGGTAGCGCATCGGGTATCATAGGATGGCTATGGGATGGCGCATGGGGTAGCGCATATGGTAGCCGCATAGGATGGCCCGCATGGTAGCGCATATGGTGGCCGCATATGGTAGCGCATATGGTAGCGAATAGGATAACGGATAGGTTAACGCATGGATAGCGTTTAGGTGAGAGCGATAGGTAGCCATATCGGATGGTATGAGTTAAGCCCTTATACGAAATAGCACATAAGGTTAGCTGGGTTATGGCGCATAGGGCAGCACATAGGATAGTACGCATGAGGTAGAGCGTTGGGTAGTGGTGGGTTGTGCTTCGGAGTATCGTTTGGGTAAGCGCTTATGGTAGCGCATCGGGTTGCGCATAGGATAGAGAATAGGGCAGCGCACATGGTAGCGCATAGGATATGCATAATTAATAGCACGAGGATATCGCATAGGGTAAAGCGTTGGGTAGTAGGTAGGGGTGCGCTGAATCATTTGTGCAGCCTTAGTGTAGGCATCGGATAGTGCGTAGGATAAGCGCATGGGATGGCGCATAGAACAGCACATAGGATAGCACATAGGATAGCTGCGTGGGTAGCGCATCGGGTAGCAGTGCATGTAGCGCGTCGGACAGCGCACAGGATAGAGCATTGCAAGCGCACTTAGGATGAATTACAGGGTGGCGAACAGGGTGGCCTAAGGGTGGTATACATGGTGGGAGCATAGGATGGCGCAGAGGGATAGCGCATTGGATAGCACATAGAATAGAGCATAGAATAGCGCATAGGGTAGCGTATAGGATAGCGCATCAGATAGCACCTGAGTAGCACATGGTACACCGCACTGGAAGACTATAAGTTGTGCATATGATAGTGTGAGGATGGAAGCATACGATAGCTCATATGATTGTGCATAAGGTAGTATAGCGTAGTGCTAAAATGGCGCATTCAGTAGCAGGTAGGTAGCGCTTCGGGTATTGTTTTCAGGTAGCATAGAATAGCGCATATGGTAGTATAGTATAGCGCATAGTGTAGAGCCTGGGGTAGTGCATAGATTACAACATAGGATAGCTATAGGAGTGGCACATTGGGTTTTGGCATAAGGGCAGCGTTTCAGTGCACTGGGTTACTGCATAGGATAGCGCATAGGATAGCACATTAGATTGGGAGCCATGAGGTAGTGTTTCTAATATCATCGGATAGCCCAGGTACAGCCTTACCTGATGGGGCTGGATGTAGTGCACAGGGTAGCTGCCTGAGTAGCTACATGGTAGCGCACGTTGCATGCCTGAATTAGTATGTTGTGCATAGGAAAGCGTATAGGATAACACCTTCGTGTACCACAGTATAGCAAATAGGATAAGCGCATATGATAGGTGTATAGGAGTGTACATAGGGTAGCGCATGGGTTGCGCATATGTTGCCACAAAAGGCCTGTAGGATAGCGCACAGAGATAAATCATAAATTCAGCATGGGATAGCATATAAATCAGGTCATCAGGATAGAGCATGGGGTAACCTATAGGATAGCCTGAAGATGGCGACGCATAGGATGGGGCATGATGCACAGCGCTGTGCACATGGTAGTGCCTGAGATTATTGCTGAGGTGATACATAGGTTACTGCATAGGATAGTACAAAGCTGGCAATGGGTGCCTAGGATAGCGCATAGGGTAGCGCGTTGGGTATGAGTAGGTTGTATCAGATATCTTTGTGCAGTAACAGGTGTAGGCATCATTGGGTGCATGGGATGTATAGGATGGCACATATGATGGCACATGGGTTGCTTTATGGGATGTACATCAGGTGGGGCATGGTATAGTGCTGAGGGTAGTGCATATGGTAGAACACATTGTAGCGCAGAGATTATTGCATAGGATGGCAGCATGGTGGCAGCAGGATAGCAAACAGGATAACGCATGGGATGAGTGTATAAGTGGCCTTATAGTAGCAGATTTAATTAGCGCATAAGTAGTGCATAGAGTTAGCACAAAGGATAGCATGTAAAGATTGCTTTATAGGATAGCCCTATAGGATAGCCATGATGGGTAGTATAGGATAAGCGCATATGGTAGCACATAATGTAGCACTGAGGTAGTCATAGGTTACTGCATAGGATAGCGCATAGGATAGCCTATACGGATGCTTTAGAGGATATCGCATAGAAGGAGGATGAAACGTTTGGGACGGGTGGGGTTGTGATTCAGGTTTCTTTGTGTAGAGCTTAAGATGTATCAGGTAGCGCATAGGATGTACATAGGGTAGCGCATATATGGTAAACACATTGTAACATAAGAGATTATTGCATAGGATAGCGCATAGGATGTAAATGGTAGCACTTAGGATGTAAATAGAATAACATAGGATGGAGTATTATATGGTAGCGCATTGGGTATGCCTTATAGTAGTATAAATTATCGCATATGATGATAGCACATAGGGTAGCGCATATGTTGTAGTATGAGATGGCGTATAGGATAGAGAAACAGAGGATGGCGCATGGTATAGCACATAGAGTAAGCGCATTCAGTAGCAGGATGAGGGTAGCCTTCGGGTATTCTTTCGGGGCTTGCGGAATAGCGAATAGGGTAGCGCATGGTAGCGCATAGATTAGGGCATCGTATGGCGTATGGGGTAGCGTTGCATGGGATAGGGCATAGTGTAGTGCACAGGGTAGTGCATGGGATTACTGCATAGGATGGCGCATAGGATGACGCATAGGGTAGCGCCGTTGGGTGGCAGGTAGGGTTTACTTCGAATATCTTTTTGTGCAACGCTTAGTGTGGAGCATCGGATACGCACATGATGAGTACATAGGATGGCACATAGGATAGCCATTGGGTAGCGCATCAGGTAGCACCATGTAGCGCATCGGATGGCGCATAGGATGAAACATTTACTAGAGCATAGGATAGATCACAGGTTGTGAACATGGGGAAGCGAACAGGTTAGCACAGGTAGCCCTCGAGTTAACATAGAATAGCACGATGGATAGTATAGGGTAGCGTATAGGATGTACATAGAATAGCGTGAAGTAGCACACACATGGTACCGCACTGAAACTTATAGGTTATTAAATAGGATGGTGCATATGATGGGCACCGACCAATCATATGATGATTGTGCATAGAATTTGGCGCATAGAGTAGTGCATGAGTAACCATTAAAGTAGCGGATGGGGTAGCGCTTCGGGTGTTATTTCAGGTATCACATAGAATAGAGCATAGTATAGCACATGAAGGGCAGCGCATATGGTACTTTATGGTGGCCGCATAGTGTAGCGCACATTGTAGTGCATAGGAGTTACCATCAGGATAGCGCATAGGATATCGCATAGAATGGGGGCCGTTGGGTAGCGAGTGGGGTTGTGATTGGGTTTCTATTTTTGTGTAGAGCTTAAGATTTAGCGCATCGGGTGGCTATATGAAATTGAGGCTTGTTGTAGCGCAAGATTGTGCATAGAATAGCTACATAGGATAGCATATGGTAGCGTCAGGATGGCAAATAGGATAACGCATGGGATGGTGTATAGGGTAGCGCATATAGTAGCGCATTGGTAGTATAAGTAGTACATAGGTTAACCCTGAAGGATAGCACAAAGGTAGCGGGTTGGTGGCGTGTGGGGTTGTGCATAGGGTAAGTACATAGGATAGCGCATAGGGTAGCTATATGGTGGCGCACAAGAAGTAGCCTGAGGTTGTTGCATAGGATGGTGCATGGGGATAGCACTTGTGATAGCGCATAGTGTAATTAGTATAGGATGGCGCTAGAATAAGCGCACATAGTAGCACATAATTTTCTCTGGAAGCACATGAGTTATTACATAGGATAGTGTATAGGATACCGACATACGATAGCTCATATGATTAGCCATGGCGCATAGCGTAGTGCATAAGTAGCTGATCAGTAACAGGTAGGGTATCCTTCGGGTATTGTTTTGGTGGCGCAGAATAGCACATAGGGTAGCGCATAGGATATCACTGAGAGTAGTATAGGATAGCCTGGAAGTAGCGTAGGGTAGCGCAGAGGTTGTGTATGGGATAGCACATAGGATAGCACATATGATGGCGCAAAGGATAGCGAATAGAATAACAACACAGGGTAGTGTATCAGGTAGCACATAGGGCGCGCATATAATGGCCGCAATTTGGTATGTGCATAGAGTAGCGCATCAGGTAGCGCATAGGGTAGTGTATAGGATGGCGCATAGAGTAGTGTATAGGATGGCGCATAGAATAGCGCACAGAGTAGCTTACATGGTACCACTGGAAAGCGCATGGGATTATTGCATAGGATATTGCATAGGAAAGGGCATGCGATAAGCTCATATGATTGTGCATGGGTAGCACAAGGATGGTATAAAGTATCGCATTCAGTAGCAGGTAGGGTAGTACTGAGTATTGTTCGTGTAGCATAGAATAGCGCATAGGGTAGCGCATAGTAGCTCATAGGGTAGCGCATATGGTAGCGCATATTATGCACACAGGGTAGTGCATAGGTTCCATGGGATATCGCATAGGATGGCGCAGTGGGTGGGGCATGGTGTTAGCGTTTCGAATATCGCATGGGATAGCGCAGAGTACAAGCGCCTACAGTGGCCTTTGATGGATAATGCCTGAGGTAGAGCACAGAGTAGCACACATGGTAGTACACATGGCAGCGCACAGAGTTAGCCTGGAATTAGTGCATATTATAGCGTATGGATATCGCATATGATAGCGCACAGGATAGCAAATAGGATAAGCGCATATGATAGTGTGCGGAATTAGCACATAGGTGGTGCCTGGGGTTGCGCATATGTTAGCTAAAGGTAGCGCATAGGATGAAAGCGCAAAGGATGGAATCATAGGATTGGGCATGGGATGGCATATATGATGGGAATCATAGGATAGTGGATCTGGTAACGCATACTATAACGCAGGATGGCGCATAGGATAGGGCATAGGGTAGCGCAGAAGGATGGCGCATGAGGTACAGCGCGTTGGGTAAGCGGGTGAGTTTGATTCAGTTATCTTTTTGGCGTAGCTCTTAGTAGAGCATCGGATAGTGCATAGGGTAAGCGCATAGGATAGCACATATGATGGTACATAGGATGGCACCTCGGATAAGATACATAGGATGCTTTATGGGATAACTCATTGGGTAGCAGCGCATCGGGTAGCACTTCATAATATGGCCACATCGGGTAGTACTATAGGATAGAAGAGCATTACTAGCGCATAGGATAGATCTACAGGGCGAACAGGGTAGCCCGTACACAGGGTAGCATCCCTCGAATTGGCGCATAGAATAGCACATTGGATAGCGCATAGGATGATTACATAGGATGTACATAGAATAGCGCATATGATATCATAGAGTAGCGCTATAGGTAGCACACATGGTGCCACACATGAAAGCACATAGGTTATTGCATAGGATGGTACATAGGATACCGACATACGATAGCTCATATGATTGTGCATAAAGATGCGCGCAAGTAGTGCATAAGCGCATTCATTAGCGGGTATTGGCGCTTCGGTATTGTTTCAGGTAGCATAGAATAGCGCATATGGCTGCGCATAGTATAGCGCAGTGTAGAAGCACAGGGTAGTGCATAGATTAAAACATAGGATAGCGCATAGGGTGGCGCATTGGGTTTTGGCATAGGGTAGTGTTTCTAACCTCATAGGATGACCAGAGTACAGCGCACGGTAGCGCGTGGATAGTGCTGGTAGCTGGAAGTAGCACACATGGTGAAAGCGCACGTTGCAGCGCTAGATTAGCGCATAGATTAGTGCATAGGAAAGCGTATGGGACACCCGCATATGATGCTTGCCTGGGATGTAGATAGGATATAAACATAACATGATGGTGTATAGGAGTAGCATAGGGTAGCGCATAGGGTTAGCGCATATGTTAGCCTAAAGGCGCATAGGATAGCGCTAGGATAGCTCATAGGATTCGGCATGGGATAGCATATATGATAGGTCATAGGATGAACCATAGGGTAACACATAGGATAAGCCTGAGATAGCGCATAGGATAGGGCATAGTACTGTGCTGCGCATGGTAGTGCGGGTAGCACTGAGGGTGGTGCATAGGTTACTACATAGGATAACACAAAGGCTAGCGAATAGTGCTGAAGGATAGCGCGGTGAAAAGCGCGTTGGGTATGGATAGGGTTGTGCTTCAGATATCTTTGTGCAGCTTAGTGTGACATCGTATAGTGCATAGGATAGCGCATGGGATAGCATATGATAGCATAGGATTAGCACATAGGATAGCGCATCGGGTAGGGCATGAAGTAGTGTGGGGTAGTGCCTTATGGTAGAGCACGTTAGCCAGCCTGAGTTTATTTACATAGGATAGCGTAGGATAACACATATGGTTGCAGCCAGGATAGCAAACAGGATAACATGGGATAGTGTATAGGGTAAGCGCATATAGTAGCAATTGGTAGCGCGCAGTAGTGCATGGGATTAGCTAAAAGGATAGCGCATAGAATGCTTATAGGATAGCGCATATAGTAGCGCATAATGTGGCCCACCTGAGGTAGTTTTATGAGGTTACCGCATAGGATGGCACATGGGATGGCGCATTAGTTATGTGGCATAAATTGCTTGTTCTAATATCATAGGATAGCGCAGAGTACAATACACACAGTAGTACGTGGATGAGTCTGGGGTGGGAGCACAGGAAGTGCTTACATGGTAGCGCATGGCAGCCTGAGTTATGCAAAAGATTAGTGCATATTATAGCGTATAGGATAGCGCATATGATGGCGCCTGGGATAGCGAATAGGATAAGCGCATATGATAGTGTATAGAGTAGCTTATAGGGTGCATAGGGTTGCGCATATGTTAGCCAAAAGGAAGCGCATAGGATAGCCACAGGATAGCTCATAGGATTCGGCATGGGATAGCATATATGATAAGTCATAGGATAGTGCATAGGGTAACACATAGGATAGCGCAGAGGATAGCGCATAGGATAGAGCATAGTGCACAGCGCTGCGCCATGGTGAGTGCACAGGGTAGCGCACAGGGTAGTGCATAGGTTACTGCATAGGATAGCCATGAGCTAGCGAATAGGGTAGCACAGAGGATAGCGCATAGGGTAGCGCGTTGGGTAGCAGGTAGGGTTGTGCTTCAGATATCTTTTTGTGCAGCGCTTAGTGTAGAGCATCGTATAGTGCATAGGATAGCGCATAGGATAGCACATATGATAGCACATAGGATGGCACATAGGATAGCGCATCGGGTAGGGCATAGTATAGTGCACAGGGTAGTGCATATCGTAGAGCACATTGTGCCGAGATTATTGCATAGGATAGCGCATAGGATAGCACATATGGTAGCGCCAGGATAGCAAACAGGATAAGCATAGGATAGTGTATAGGGTAGCGCATATAGTAGCGAATTTGGTAGCGCATAGAAGTAGTGCATAGAGTTAGCACAAAGGATAGCGCATAGAGGTAGCCTATAGGATAGCGCATAGGATAGCGCATTGGGTAGCGCATAGGATAGCGCATATGGTGCGTCATAATGTAGCTGCAAGGGTAGTGCATAGGTTGCACCATAGGATAGCGCATAGGATGGCGCATTGGGTGTGGCATAGGGTAGCGTTTCTAATATCGCATAGGATAGCGCAAGTACAGCGCACGGTAACCATTGGATAGTCAGGGTAGAGCACAAAGTACACATGGTAGCGTACATGGCAGCACACAGGTTAGCGCAAAGATTAGTGCATATTATAGCGTATAGGATAGCGCATATGATAGCTGAGGATAGCGAATAGGATAGCGCATATGATAGTGTATAGGGTAGCGCATAGGGTAGCGCATAGGGTTGCATATGTTAGCCTAAAGGAAGCGCATAGGATAGCCACAGGATAGCTCATAGGATTGGGCATGGGATAGCATATATGATAAGTCATAGGATAGTGCATCTGGTAACACATATTATAACGCAGAGGATAGCGCATAGGATAGAGCATAGTGTAGTGCACAGGGTAGTGCATAGGTTACTGCATAGGATAGCGCATAGGATAGCGCATAGGGTGCTATAGGGGTAACGCATGGGTTGCACATATGTTAACATAGGATAGCTGAAGAGGATAGCACATAGGATAGGGCATAGTATAGTGCACAGCGTTGCGCACATGGTAGTGCACAGGGTAGCGCACAGGGTAGTGCATAGAATAGCGCATAGGATAGCTGCATAGGATAGGCCGTATGTAGCGCATGGTGCACTTCCTGTAGTGCATCGGATAGAGCATATGATAGATCATTTACTAGCGCATAGGATAGCTCACAGGGTAGCCCTCAGGGTGGCGTACATAGTAGCGCATAGGGTAGCGCATAGGATAGCGCATAGAATAGCGCATAGGATAGCGCATAGGGTAGCCATAGGGTAGCGTCGGGATACCGCATAGAATATCGCACAGAATAGCACACATGGTACCACATTGGAAAGCGCATAGGTTATTGCATAGCATAGTGCATAGGATAGGGCATACGATAGCTCATATGATTGTGCATAAGGTAGCGCATTCAGTAGAGTGGGATTAGCTCTTCAGGTATTGTTTCAGGTAGCCTAGAGAAATAGCGCATAGGGTAGCCATAATAAGCGCATAGGGTGGCACAGGGAAGTCATAGGTTACTGCATAGGATAGCGCATAGGATGGCGCACAGGATAGCTCATATGATTGGGCATGGGATAGCATATATGATAAGTCATAGGATAGTGCATCTGGTAACACATATTATAACGCAGAGGATAGCGCATAGGATAGGGCATAGTGTAGTGCACAGGGTAGTGCATAGGTTACTGCATAGGATAGCGCATAGGATGGCGCATTGGGTGGGGCATAGGGTAGCATTTCTAATATCGCATAGGATAGCGCAAGTACAGCCACACAGTAGCGCATTGGATAGTGCACAGGGTAGAGCACAAAGTAGCACATGGTGCCACATGGCAGCCTGAGTTAGCGCAAAGATTCAGTGCATATTATAGCGTATAGGATAGCGCATATGATAGCGCACGGGATAGCGAATAGGATAGCGCATATGATAGTGTATAGGGTAGCGCATAGGGTAGCGCATAGGGTTGCGCATATTAGCTACAAAAGGTAGCGCATAGGATAGCCACAGGATAAAGCTCATAGGATTGGGCATGGGATAGCTATATGATAGGTCATAGGATAGTGCATCTGGTAACACATATTATAACGCAGAGGATAGCGCATAGGATAGGGCATAGTGTAGTGCACAGGGTAGTGCATAGGTTACTGCATAGGATAACGCATAGGATAGCGCATAGGGTGCTGAGGATAGCGCATAGGGTAGCGCGTTGGGTAGCGGTAGGATTTTGCTTCAGATATCTTTTTGTGCAGCGCTTAGTGTAGAGCATCGGATAGTGCATAGGATAGCGCATAGGATAGCACATATTATAGTACATAGGATGGCACATATGATAGCCCATTGGGTAGCGCATCAGGTAGCACTTATGCAGCGCATGGGATGAGTGCACAGGGTAGCGAATAGGACAGCGCATATGATAGTGTATAGGGTAGCACATAGGGTAGCGCATAGGGTTGCACCTATGTTAACACATAGCATAGAGCAGAGGATAAGCTGCAGATGATGCGCATAGGATGGAGCATGTATAGTGCACAGCGTTGCACTACAGGGTAGAGGACAGGGTAGCGCACAGGGTAGTGCATAGGTTACTGCATAGGATAGCGCATAGAATAGCGCATTGGTAACTGAAGATAGCGCATAGGGTAGCGCGTTGGTGTAGGTAGGTTGTGCTTCGAATATCTTTTTGTGCAGCGCTTAGGGTAGCGCATCGGATATCGCATATGATAGCGCATTGGGTAGCGCATAGGGTAGAAATTTATGTAGCGCATCGGATAGCTCATGCGATAGAGAATTTACTAGCGCATAGGATAGTGAACAGGGTAGCGAACAGGGTTGCGCACATTGCAGCGCCAGGGTAGCCCCAGGGTGACGTACATGGTAGCGCATAGGATAGCGCATAGGATGGCCATAGGGTAGCGTATAGGGTAGCGTATAGGATAGCGCATAGAATAGCGCACTGAAGTAGCACACATGGTAGCGCACTGGAAGCATAGGTTATTGCATAGGATAGTGCATAGGATAGAGCATACGTTAGCTCATACGATTGTTCATAGGGTAGCCATGTCGAAGTGCATAGAAGTAGCGCATTCAGTAGCAGTAGGAGTAGCCTTCAGGTATTGTTTCAGGGTAGCACTAGAATAGCACATAGGGTAGCGCATAGTATAGCACACAGGGTAGTGCATAGGTTATTACATAGGATAGCGCATAGGATGGCGCTTTGGGTGGGGCATAGGGTAGCGTTTCGAATATCGCATAGGATAGCGCAGAGTAAAGCGCACATGGTAGCGCATAGGATAGTGCATAGGGTAGCTACAGAGTAGCACACATGGTAGCGCACGTGGCAGCGCACATGTTAGCGCATAGATTAGTGCATAGGATAGCGTATAGGATAGCCCATATGATAGCGCACAGGATGGCGAATAGAATGCGCATATGATAGTGTTACAGTATTATTATCCACCAACAAAAAAGATTTGGAAAACCTAATCATGACGACCAAGAAACATAGTGAAGACCAACATCTATATTTGAACACACAAAAAAAAAAAAAATCATGTCAACTGACAAAGCAAAAAGCTCACCTAACATCCAAGTAAACAATGAAGAACTCAATGTGTAGAGAGCACACGAATATCTGGGATCAATAATTAACAATAACGGTGACTGCTCCAAAGAGATCTCAAGAAGATTGGCAATAGCAATGAAGAAGTTAAACACAATGAAGAACATGTGGCAAAGCACCTGCAAAAGAAAGACTAAAATTAAAAATATTGAGAGCATGCATTTTCCCAGTGGCTACCTATGGTTGTGAATCATGGACTATTACACAGAAATTAAGAACGAAAATCAGTCCTTCGAAACTAAATGCTACAGAAAGATCCTACGAATACCATGGACAGAAAAAGAAAGAACACTGATGTCTGAAAGAACTGAATGTTAAAGAGAATCAGCTGATAAACAACATACTATACAGAAAAATTACATACCTTTGGTCACATCAAGCGTCACGATGGCCTGGAAAGAACAATATTAGAGGGCAGGGTCCCAGGACGCAGAGGCAGACCAAGAAGAAATGGCTACAAGATATTAAAGAAACCATGAACATGACCACCAGCAAGTGGGTGAACTGACAAGAGACAAGTGAATTTCAGATGTGCTGCAAAGAGAAGCAAAAGTCCTACAAAGGATACACCTTGATGATGATATGATAGTGTATAGGGTAGCACCTAGGGTAGCGCATAGAGTTGCGCATATGTTTGGACAAAGGTGCGTATAGGATAGCGCACAGGATAGCTCATAGGATTATGCATGGGATAGCATATATGATAGAGCATAGAATAGTGCATAGGGTAACACATAGGATAGCGCAGAGGATAGCGCATAGAATAGCGCATAGGATAGCGCATAGGGTAGTGCACAGAGTTGCACACATGGTACCACCACTGGAAAGCACAGAGGTTATTGCATACGATAGTGCATAGGATAGAGCAAACGATAGCTCATATGATTGTGCATAGGGTAGCACAGAGGATAGCGTATAGAGTAGAGCATTCAGTAGCGGGTAGGGTTGCGCTTCGGGCATTGTTTCAGGTAGCACTAGAATAGCGCATAGGGTAGCGCATAGTATAGCGCATTGGGTAGCGCATATGGTTTTGCATAGTGTAGCGCACAGGGTAGTGCATAGGTTACTGCATAGGATAGCGCATAGGATGGCGCATTGGGTGGGGCATAGGGAAGGGTTTCGAATATCGCATAGGATAGCGCAGAGTACAGCGCACATGGTAGCGCATAGGATAGTGCACAGAGTAGCGCACAGAGTATCACATATGGTAGCGCACGTGAGCGCATACAGTAGCGCATAGATAGTGCATAGGGTAGCTCATAGGATTGGGCATGGGATAGCATATATAATAGGGCATAGGATAGTGCATAGGGTAACACATAGGATAGCGCAGAGGATGAGGCGCATAGGATAGGAGCATAGTGTAGTGCATTCAGTAGCGGTAGGGTAGCCTTCAGGTATTGTTTCAGGTAGCACTTAGAATAGCGCATAGGGTAGGCCATAGTATAGCTATAGGTGGCGCATATGATAACGCATAGTGTAGCGCACAGGGTAGTGCATAGGTTACTACATAGGATAGCGCATAGGATAACGCATTGGGTGGGGCATAGGGTAGTGTTTCGAATATCGCATAGGATAGCGCATAGTACAGCGCACATGGTAGCGCATTGGATAGTGCACAGGGTAGCGCACAGAGTAGCATCACATGGTAGCGCACATGGCAGCGTACAGGTTAGCGCATAGATTAGTGTATAGGATAGCGTAAAGGATAACGCATTGATAAGCGCACAGGATAGCGAATAGGACAGCGCATATGATAGTGTATAGGGTAGCACATAGGGTAGCGCATAGGGTTGCACCTATGTTAACACATAGGATAGCGCAGAGGATAGGGCATAGTATAGTGCACAGCGTTGCGACATGTAGTGCACAGGGTAGCGCAGGGGTAGTGCATAGGTTACTGCATAGAATAGCGCATAGAATGCGCATTGGTGGCTGAAGATAGCGCATAGGGTAGAGCGTTGGGTAGCGGGTAGGGTTGTGCTTCGAATATCTTTTGTGCAGCGCTTAGGAGTAGCGCATTGGATAGTGCATATGATAGCGCATTGGGTGAGCGCATGGGTAGCACTTATGTGCGCATCGGATAGCTCATACGATAGAGTTTACTAGCGCATAGGATAGCTCACAGGGTAGCGAACAGGGTTGCGCACATTGTAGAGCACTGGGTAGCCCTCAGGGTATCGTACATGGTAGCGCATAGAATAGTGCATAGGATAGCGCATAGGATAGCGCATAGGAAAGCGAATAGGACAGCGCATATGATAGTGTATAGGGTAGCACATAGGGTAGCGCATAGGGTTGCGCATATGTTAACACATAGGATAGCGCATAGGATAGCGCATAGGATAGGGCATAGTATAGTGCACAGCGTTGCGCCATGGTAAACACAGGGTAGCGCACAGGGTAGTGCATAGAGAATAGTGCATAGGATAGCGCATAGAATAGCGCATAGGATAGCGCATAGAATAGCGCATAGTGTAGTACACAGCGTTGCACACATGGTAGCACAAAGTGTAGCGCTTAGGATAGCGCATAGGATATCGCATAGGATAGCGCATAGGACAGCGCTTTGTGTAGCGCATAGGGTAGCACTTCCTGTAGTGCATCGGATAGCGCATATGATA
>JADZMA010000294.1:5000-37947 GCA_020796225.1 Arion vulgaris
CCCTGGAGACCTCGCCGTCATACGACATGAAATCTAAAACATCGCCTGGTAAGTCCATCAGGGGTTATTAGGTTGTAGGAGCTGCTTGGAACCAGTCCTGCACGTCGTGAAACCCGTGACTCCACAACTAACGACAACAGCCAACCGCCAGTGATCGAAATAAAGAATTCCTGACAGGATCTCAGGAGGACGACCGGAGTTCGAACCGACTCTTGGCCAACGAGTCACCACACGTCGATGGGCGTGACTCATCAACAGCCGCCGAGTGACCGCAGTTGCCTTGGCAGTAAGCCCTACAGCCAGCACTCTATGAAACGTAATGAAAATCAATCAGCATTGTGCGTATCATAAGTGGAACCTCAGCCGCTGCTATGACTCCGACAGCTAACAGCATTCTCAACAGGTCGTAGGATGGGGGAGGGCAACCCATCTGTCACGTCACTGCTCATCTTTTCCTGTCAAAGTCTTGTCAGTAATCTGAAAGCTCAAACAAAAAAACAAATTACAAAATCGAAGATAAAACGAATTATATAATGTTAATTTATCACATTACTATAGCCTCAGAAATGTTTCATCAATGTCCGGGAATAATTCTTCAAATGATCTACATCGCATTGCCATATCGTTACAAAGCAATGAAATCCGTGTAATTCTCAACGATATTATCTAACCAACATCATCTGACCTCCGTAGTAACAATCAACCTCTCCCACAATCAGGAATGAATAAGCTCCCAATGATATTCAACATATTGCATTAAAAAAACATAGAATGTTCAACCAGCATTATCGGCCTCCAGTGATAACAACTAAATAAACTTCCCCAATCCCAAAGGAAGATGAATCCAAAAAAATCAACAGCACTGAAATAGTCTACATTGTAGTCAACATTGCAGAAACTGGAAGTCGATGAAACTGATGTCACAACAACTCAAATAGTATCAACCACTAATATTTGAGTTCTAATTTATATATACCAAAGAGGTAAACCTTATCGGAGTAAATTACATTCAAAAAAGAAAATGTTTTATATCTTTAGTCATCATTGCAGAAACTCAAGCAAATAGTAATATGAACGAGACTACCAGCATTTCATTTAGCTCTTGCAGGCGTACCCCAGAACCTGTTCCCGTTTTAAATTCTCTTCTACTTATGACTCTCCTCTAGGAAGGACTTAGGCCACCTTTTCTTTCTCCTCATCCCCATATATGTCATACTGACTACTGCAGTCAGAATCTTCGTTAATAACTGACACTAGCATAAAAAAACAAAATAAAGAATCAATAACCACCACAGTATTCCAACATTCCTGGTCAGAGGTACTGCTTATAGAAAATGCTCCAAGTTTTCATCTTTTGATGTGACGGCCAGATATTAAGCCAAAGTATTATACCGTAACTGGAACGATCCTGTGCCTGATTGAATATCAGACTTCTGGACCACTCGATATATCTGCCTAGAATACAGGTTTTCCAATTTGTTGCATTGTCCCTGTTATGGTCTATTCTGCGGTATGTACAAGGTATTAGTACGATATCAATGATACCTATTTTATTATCGTCGCGTATGGAGCCGAGCTAAACAGTCTTGCATATATACTTCTGCCAATTTATTTTGGTGAACCTATATCAATACTCCCCGGAACATCAGGGCAGAAACAAATCATCAATAATAAAATGAATTAGCGTTTGGGTGTCATACCACAATAAATAATATGGTAGCCGCCCTGTGGACATGTGGAGTGATATTATAACCCAGGACAACACTGGGCCTTGTGGGAACCATTCTAACTTAAGCAAGTCCTCAAGACAAACATAGCTAACAATGTTCTGTTGAACCTCTCATAGCATTGCCTCTTGGATTATACGCAGTGGTCCTGGACTTTTTAATCCCATACTTCTGTGTAAAGTGCCGATATAATGGATGATTCAAATCCTTGTCTGGTCAGGAGTGCATTTACTGGGTACTCCAGTCTGGCATCCATCGGACCTGAATGACTTCCGCCACTGTTTTGCGGTTGATCCAGGGTAAGGATGGGCGACCATATTTAGTGAACACATCGGTCAGCACTAATACGTGTTTGAACCCGCATGAATCTCGCGGTAATTCAATGAAATCCATGGACACCATTTCCAACGGACGGGTAGCCACTATAGTAACCGTAAGTAGTGATCTTCTTAGGCGGTTTAGTCAGATCCACAAATAGTACAGGACTTCACCCATTTTTATAACATCCCTTGCCATACCACACCCAAAAAAAACAGTTCACCAACGCTAACATTTTGTCACGCCCTGATGGCGATCTCATGGATGGATGCCAGTACTAACTGACGCAGAGAGTGAGGTAAAATAATTTTCAAATCATCATTGATGTCTATCACCAGTTCTCATTCAAAGTACCCTTTTGGATGCAAAATGCGTCATGGGACAACCACAGTCGCTGTGACTCCGCACGCGACCAGCCGGTTGTGTCTACCGGAGTATCTTTCTCAGGCGTTGTCTCCTGAAGCGCAGGATCCTGTCGCTGCAAAGGCTTCAGCTCATCAAACCATAAAGGCCCGACTGTCTATTATGCGTCCATCGTACCTGTAGGAACAAATCAACTGGAAGACGGTGGAGAAAAAATGGCAAAGTTAACCCAATATCCTCATCTTTAGACACACACAATCCGTCTCATCTGGTACGGTGGGCGGTGGATACCTGAACAAGAAATCTGCATTCCCTGTTTAACGAACCCCAACGGTGTAGCCTCATAATCAAAGACGGCCATCTGTACCCAGCCATCTTTGCTCAATGGCACCAGTGTTAGCGCCCTGGAAAATGTCAGGCCTTTGTTATACTGAACTATTACTTTACTACCTAAAGATAAGAACAGAAACTTCTCAATTACCCATTTCAACCCCAATAATTCCAATTTTAAACTACTCTTGATGTTTTCTTCTCTGCGAAGAGTTCTACTGTATACTGCTATGACTTTACTAATACCTCCTTGTACCTGGCTTAAAAGTGCCTCCAGACCACTATAGGATGCATCAACATCCAAAACAAATGGTATTCAAAGTCGGGAAACCCCCAAAACTGCCTGAAGTCAACCCAGTTTGAAGGGCTCGAAATAGCTCTCGCATTCACTGCTCCATTAAAGCTCGATGTTTCTTTTGATCTCCGGTGTCTATTCTTGCGGCGATAAATAAGACAATCACTGTCGTTGAGCCGTGATCCAGTAGAGGTTTGGCTACTAGAAGAAACCGGGGATGAACTTCCGATAATACCCAGCCATGCCCAGAAGAAGCTCTCACTTGCTTTACACTAAGTGATGGGTACTAAGATGGATTAGCAAAATCTTGGACTGCTGTGTAGCAATGCCACCACTAGAAATAGTGTGTCCCAAAGTCACTCTGTCTCTACAGAAAACACATTTATCAGGATTAATTTTCAATCCTATTTTCCATGCTCTCTCTAATACATTACCTAAATCTAGCAAATGTTCTCAAGAATTTCCTGAAAAAATTAACATATCGTCTCAAGTAAACCAATAAAGTTTAAACATAAAATCAGACACTAGAATTTTGCATTAACCTTTAGGAAGTTCAGTAGCATTTGTAGACCCATTGGCATGCAGGTATATTCATGCAATCGAAGGTGTACAAGTAGTTTTCTCTATGTCCTCTATGTCTTTCTGATAATACCCTTAGTCAGGTCGAGGGTGGAAAATAACAGCTGCCAGGGTCAGATAATCATCAGTGCGGTGTGGGTATGCATCCTTGATTGTCTTTTGTTCAATTCTCTATAATCACATGGTGGCAGCAGAGCCCGTTCTTCTTTTTGACCAACACCACTGGGTGCGGCCAGGCTGACACTCTCACCGGATAACCTAACTACGAAGATCCGCCAATATGACTCTGAACCTCTGCGAGTAGAACGCGGGGGTCCGCCTATACGGCAGTTTAATCATGGAGTGGTGTCGCAAGGACAACCTGGATCTGATGTCGAACCTTATCGGCGTATCTTACATCGCAGGTCGCTATAGGAAAAGACATCATCGTATTTCTCCTTGAATGTAATGCGGTCTCTTTGACCAGCAGATCGGCGTATTATCAAAAAGTGAAATCGACATGAACCAGCCCCCATATCAGCAGCATTTACAAGCCTGACATCCTTGCTAGACATGGACATTCACGAAGTTGCAGAAAAGAACGCCGGAAACTCAGATCACCAGCGGAGTCCACCTCACAGACAGTCCCCACCACAGTACCGTTTGACAATAAAATATTTTCCATTGGTAATGACATTACACGATCAGCGCATCTACGATTAACTGTATAACATGTTGCTTACATGATACCCTTTGCATATTAAAACACGATTAAGCTTCAAAGAGAACTGTTTCCCATTCTACTATCTTTGATCACAGCCGGAACAACTGTTGAAAATTCGCCTAATATGTCATTTCTTTCCCTTGGATAAACAAAGGCTGGAAGAAGCTGGCACCACGTTCAGGGGTAGGTTTTACTGGAAGATCCAGAATGGATTCAAACAACCGCAAACGGCCCAGGACATTTTAACGCAATGATGGCCTGATACTCACAGTTAGTCCGTGAAAGTGTCCTTAAAAATAATAAAACCACAATCCCTTAGATAGTACTATGTATAACACGATGTTAACCATCATATGCCCTAAATAAGGGATATGAAGACCATTGGCAGCCTTCAGACACCCAATTATCTCCCCATTTAAAGCAGACACTGGAAAAAATTGACGAAAACAACTCTCTGTAAGAAGTCAAGGACAGGAACCAGTATAGTCTTCTTTGACAAGAGACAAGATGGCCGCCTAGTGACAGCCATGTCACTTAATGATTCCCCCACCCAGAAGCCACTCTCGGTCAGGTACACACGTCTTTGTATTCAACTTTCCATGTGACAAAAACCCCCATCCGTTAGCTAACGACTAGCCTGCCTACATTTAACGTTAGCAAATTGCAGTCAGTGTGTCAAACAGAATGGACTGGTCCTCAATTACAAATACGATAGCAACGTAATCAGCCTCCAGACCACGAAACCCAGACCACGGAACCCAGACCTGGCTCTAATGTATCCATGGTATGAACGCCATACCATTGAAAGACCCGATGTCACTGCCGAACTCAACGATATGTCGAGAGGACGTCAACTGGTAGAGAATCAGAAGAAAGGACCCAGGAAACAAAGCAGAAGTACCATATATATATATCAAAAGTTATTTACTCACATAATCCAGACTCAAATTCTGATCCACGAATGACAGAGGAGCAGATGTAATTTCAACTTCTGGACATCATGTATTTATGATACCGCCCTTTCTTTTCAGGTAGGTCTACAGTACTATCTTTCTTTGGTTACTATCGGCTATTGTTACATTAGTATAATGTTAATAATGTTGTTGATGTTGTAGCCGTTCCATTTATCTGTTATATTATCTATCCATTGCGTATTCCCGATTACTAAATTAGTCGACTTATTTATTCATTCCCTTACATTGTACCATGTTCCTTTCACCGTAAACTCAATTTTAGTTTCCTTCTTCGGATCTGCTTCTTTATCTTTGGTTATTATTTCGATTATTTGATGTTGTTGTGGGTAGATGCTTAATGATAAATCACACCAATGTAAAATGATACAAACACCATGGCCCCTGATCCATATTCCTTTAATTTGGATGTTAAATGCAAGAGCACGCAGAACCACATCTACTCAATGTGGTCATGTTTATCTTTTTGTCTCTCTCTCTGTTTCTATGTAGCCGTTACCCTAAATCAATGCTATTTTACTACACAAAAAAGCGTCATGTCTCTGTAGTTATGTGTTGCACTTCTCTTCAGAAATTTTCAACACATAGTCTCAACAGTAAATATATAATTATACTACACACTAACTATCTGGCTAACTGCTCCATTCTCCGCTGTCACCTGGGGGAGGGGATAGGGCTATGACAGGCTATGACAGATAGACAGACAGACAGACAGACAGCCAGAGACAGAGACGGAGCCGGACAGACAGACAGACAGACAGACAGACAGACAGACAGACAGACAGGCAGGCAGGCAGGCAGGCAGGCAGACAGGCAGGCAGACAGACAGACAGACAGACAGACAGACAGATAGATAGATAGATAGATAGATAGATAGATGAATAGATAGATAGATAGATAGATAGATAGATAGATAGATAGATAGATAGATAGATAGATAGATAGATAGATAGATAGATAGATGAATAGATAGATAGATAGATAGATAGATAGATAGATGAATGAATGAATGAATGGATAGATGAATGTAGATAGATAGATAGATGAATAGATAGATAGATAGATAGATAGATAGATAGATAGATAGATGAATAGATAGATAGATAGATAGATAGATAGATAGATAGATAGATGGATAGATGAATAGATGAATAGATAGATAGATGAGATAGATAGATGAATGAATGGATAGATAGATAGATAGATAGATAGATAGATAAATAGATAGATAGATGAATGAATGGATAAGATGAATTAGATGAATGAATGTAGATATAGATAGATAGATAGATAAGATAGATAGATGGATGAATCAGATGAATTAGATGAATAGATGAATAGATAGATAGATAGATAGATAGATAGATGAATGTAGATAGATAAGATAGATATAGATGAATAGATAGATAGATAGATAGATAGATAGATAGATGAATAGATAGATAGATAGATAGATAGATAGATAGATAGATAGATAGATAGATAGATAGATGAATGTAGATATGTTATTGTAGGGGGTGGTTTATTACTGTTTGTTTTTATCCTTTCTGTTTGTTATTCCTTTAATTTCACTTCAACTGTCTTTTTCTTTGGTTTCCAAATTGATAGGATAGATACTCACCCCTCCTACATATTATTGTTCATAATGAATGATGTTATTCATGTGCATATATACATATATAGCTTCATATTATATCATAGCGATGGTGTTAATGGTACCCTATTCATTGTAGTTATAATTCTTCTCACAAGTCATACACATACAAGTAATTACAGAGAGCGTTTAGTCAATTCCATATCCTTTATTTATATAGTATTACATAAGGACGCAACAAAGCGCATCCACTCGATCAGTGGTCCCATTTCGAAAACTCCTTGTTTCTTTCGATCACCTCTACAGTTACTCAAAGCATCCACTAACTAATCTGCCAAAAGCGTCATATCCCGAAATCGTTATGTGTTGTACTTTTGTTTTGAGAGTACAACACATGTCTCAACTATTTAATGTATATACACTAACTATTCTAACTGGCTAATTGTCCGTTCTTGAGCTGCCTGGGTCCTACACAGCGATTAGCAAATCAAATCTGCACAGGTGGACCTTCACAGGGCATATTGGCGATGTAAACTGAATAGGAAAACACGTACTGAACAATGGCTCCACAACAACTAACTAAAACAAATCAACCATATCAAAACAAAAGAAAAATCGGCAGGATCTCAAGGACAAACCCAATTGAATGAGCTGATGGAACGTATGTCGCACACATCGTGAAATGTGGCTCATCAACTGGTCGAAGGCGACCGCATGGTTAACGTAACAGTCGCTTTAACGTGCTTTATGAAACACGCCATTACAAAAAACGATCGCATTGCTGCATATTAATTTAGACATCTGTGGTTTCAGACGGGAATTCCGACCTCTCAACGTGACTCTAGTGAAGACATCTGGCCTATGTGAAGTGGCTGTGCCGCAACATCCTATCATCACATGTTGTGGGAAGGCCAGACAGCTCCCTGTCATGTCCTATTTTACTCATGCCAGTCAAGTCCGTCATATTATTCTGAAATGAAGCTCAAAAAAAAAATTAAGAAAAGTTATAAATCGAACTGAAAATAGTATATAATGTGTATTATTATACATTATCATGACCTTCGTGCTGATAAAATTCCTCAACCCCTACCCAAATCAGTAGATGCTCCCAAAATCATCATTTTACATCTTGTAGAGCCACGTAACTGAAATCAGAGGTAATAATAATCCCTGGCCTCCCACAGCATGTGAGAGGAGGGATCTAACGATACCATCAATGCTCCTTTTCTCTCTCCCGGGCTACAATGAAAGAAGTTCAACGTCATCATAATAAACATCATATCACAATTAAAAACATCTATAATTTTTTAGCAGAATCTCCAAACATGTGGGTGACATATGCAACCCTCTGGGCTATTGATCATCCACTTCCTATATTTAAAGAACATCAAACAGTATACAAATTCAATTCACGCTAATAAATCTCTCAAGGAATCAACACTCATAATTACTAATACCCAAGTCGCTATCTATATTAAACAACAATTTACATATACTCTCTCATTCATAATCTATATACATTCCAAGACATTTTCATTATCTAGAAATGTTCACATCTTAATGTCAATAAATTGTTAATCAGATTATTCATTTTCACCAGAAATTGGACTAATAACAAAATGAAACTTGATTTCTATCAGGCTGTCTGAACAAACTGTATATTTGGTAGAATACAAATTCTCAATTTGTCCGAATCTTTATTTAGGCTTGTTACTTTACAAATATAATCAGTAGATCATATAACATATCCTTGACTGTCATCAAGTTTCTTGTCAGAATGACTATTCTCATCATGGCATCTTTACAGAGCCTTTAGTAAAACTCTTTTTGTGACAACCATGTCCCACATTTCCCAAGGGGTATCACAATGAAATAAAATCATCAATCTAGTGTGTCCAACTGAGTGCCTACATAAAGCAAATAATATGGAACCAACCTACAGGATGTATGGGGAGTAATATTATAACCTAACACCACGTATGGAACATGAAGAGACCATTCCAACAGCAGGAGTCTTTAGCAGGCGAATCATAGTCAACAAGGTCCTATTAAAACGCTCCACGCCTCCCATTTCCTCTCTTGGATTGTATGCACAGAGTCTGGACTTTCTTTATACTTATGACAAAGAGCAAGTATAACGGTAGACTCAAATGTCTTTCCTTAGTCAGTGGATTTTTACTTGGTATTCAAAAGTCAGGTATCCATCTATGCTGTATTACATCTGCCACTGTAATTATGATCAGTCTTTAGCAGGAACAGCCATCACATACTTAATTCAAAGCAAACATGCTTAAAACCAGTTATCTCTGGGAGCTCCATAAGAATCCATGGCTACCATTTCCGAGGATAGCTTACCTTAATGTAGCCGTAAGCCGCTGGAATTTTGTTTGGAAGTTTAGTCTAATATTACAAATGGCACATGACTTTACCTAAATGCACCTACATCCCTGGACATACCATACCAAAAAAACTGGGTTTCTATGTGCGACCTATGAGTCTTATCTCGCATACATTTAGTAATCTCTCATGGATAGCCGATATTTATCGGCGTGAGGCCGGAAGGTAGTACCATTTTCAATTCATTACTTTTCACAGTTGTCTCCCATTTTCATACAGAGGACCCCTTTACTAAACAAAAGACCAGCACGGGACAACCATAACCACTGCGGTCCTATGTGCCATGTGGTGGTGTCGCTGGAGTATCGGCTTCAGAGCTTCGATCACCACCCGCAGCGGGAATCCTGTAACTGTAAACTTTGCAACATCGGATAAACTATAAGAGCGGGATTGTTCTGTAGTAGCAATTCCCATCGTGTGCAGTAAGATCACAACGCTGTAAGGAGGAGTTTGAAATGGGTGAATTAATTCCTATATCCTCATCTTCAGACAGCGATGTGCCTCTGTATCATCAGCGGAACAGGCAAAGGATGCGCGATGAGGAAGTCGGCATTCTTGTTTACGTGCACTCTACGATGCCATTCATAATCAAAATCTTCATCTGTCAAGAGCCATCTCTGCTCGTGCGCGCCCAGTAAAATCGCATCTGTGAGCCATCTTTGCTCAATAGCACCCAGTAAAATCGCCATCTATCGAAATATCTTTGCTCAATAGCACCACGATAAAATCGCCATCTGTGAGAGCCATCTTTGCTCAATAGCACCCAGTAAAATCGCCATCTATGAGCCATCTTTATCAATGGCACCCAGTAAATCGCCATCTGTTAGAGCCATCTTTGCTCATGCTTTCCCAGTAAATCGCCATCTGTCAGAGCCATCTTTGTCAGCCGCGCAGTAAATCGCCATCTGTGAGCCATCTTTGCTCGTAGCGCAATAAAATCGCCATCTGTGAGCCATCTTTGCTCAATAGCACCCAGTAAATCGCCCATCTGCAGGAGCCATGCTGCTCAATGTACCCGGACCCGATCGCCATCTGTGAGCCATCTTATCAATACTTTTGAAACAAAAAATCGCCATCTGTACAAAGGCCATCTTTTATCAGCCTTTTAGTAAAATCGCCATCTGTGAGAGCCATCTTTGCTCAATAGCACCCATTAAAATCATATCTCATGAAGAGCCATCTTTGCTCAATAGCACCCAGTTGTTGCTTTATTGAAAAATCAAACCCTTATTATCCGTATACTCAGTAACCTATTTACCCAACCAGATATAGACGAAACTTTTCAGTGACGGCCATTTCAAACCCAATAATTCAGTTTAAAACTGCTTTTGCACAATATTTTTCTCTCCTCTGAAGGAGAGTTCTACTGGCATAATATAACACCCACAACAATACATCTTGATGCTGACTCAGCTTTGCTCCTAATCACAAAAAGAAGCATCAATGGCAAAATAAACAAACTGCGAAATCAGGAAATCCCAGAATAATTTGGTGAAATCAACCAGTTTGTAGATCGCGAAAAGAATTCTCGCAGTACCACTCAGGTCAAAATTTTCCGATCCTATAGTTGTATCGTTTGAGCCTCTAGTAAAATGAAGGATGGCATTCATTCACCATATCTATAAGAGGTTTTCGCAATCTGCGAAAACTAGGATGGTGCTACTGCAATACGCCATACGAAAAGCCCTCACTTGCTTTTACTAGTAATTTTATTAGATTCTTCTGGCTGAAACTTTAGAGGCTGCGATTTGCAATGCCACTACAGAAACAGTGTGCCCCAAAAATGTGATTCCATGCAAAAAACACATTTATTTAGTTAACCTTTAGACTTATTGACCGTATCCTTTCCAGCACATTGCAACCGAATCAAATGGTCCTCAAAATGGTGAAAAAACCAACATGTCATCTAAACCTGCCAATAAAGACTTGGTTGCTAAATCATTCCATAGAGTTTTGCATTAACCTCTGAAATGTACCTGCAGAATTAGTTAAACCATGGGCATTCTCATACTCGTACAATCAAAGAGGGGCGTATACAAAAAACGATCTATTAATATCGTCCCGGTTCATGGCTTCCTGGTAATATCATAAATTAAATCCAGGTAAGAAAGCAATTTTGCTCCGTTGGCGATATAGATGAATGAATATAGATATATAGATAGATATATAGATAGATGAATGAATAGATAGATAGATAGATAGATGGATATAGATAGATAGATAGATAGATAGATAGATAGATAGATGAATAGATAGATAGATAGATAGATAGATAGATAGATAGATAGATAGATAGATAGATAGATAGATAGATAGATGAATGAATGAATGAATGAATAGATAGATAGATAGATGAAGTAGATGAATAGATAGAATGAATGAATAGATGAATAGATAGATAGATAGATGAATGTAGATGAATAGATGAATGAATGAATAGATAGATAGATAGATAGATAGATAGATGAATGGATAGATAGATGGATATAGATAGATGAATGAATGGAGTAGATAGATAGATAGATAGATAGATAGATAGATGATAGATAGATAGATAGATGAATGAATGAATAGATACAGATGAATGAAATAGATGCAGATAGATGATAGATAGATGGATAGATGAATGAATAGATAGATAGATGAATGAATAGATAGATAGATAGATGAATGAATGAATAGATAGATAGATAGATAGATGAATGAATGATAGATGAATGAATGTAGATAGATAGATAGATAGATGAATGAATGAATAGATAGATAGATAGATAGATAGATAGATAGAATAGATAGATAGATAGATAGATAGATAGATAGATAGATAGATAAAATAGATAGATAGATAGATAGATAGATAGATAGATAGATAGATAGATATAGATAGATAGATAGATAGATAGATAGATAGATGAATGAATAGATGAATGAATAGATAGATATAGATAGATAGATAGATAGATAGATGAGTAGATGAATGGATAGATGAATGAATGAATGGATAGATAGATGAATGAATGGATGAATGGATAGATAGATAGATGAATGAATAGATAGATAGATAGATAGATAGATATGAGATGATAGATAGATAGATGAATAGATAGATAGATAGATAGATAGATAGATAGATAGATAGATATAGATGAATAGATAGATAGATATAGATAGATGTAGATAGATAGATAAAGATGAATGGATAGATAGATAGATAGATAAGATAGATAGATGAATGAATGTAGATAGATAGATGAATGGAGAAGTAGATATAGATAGATAGATAAGATGAATGGAATAGATGAATGAATGAATAGATAGATATGAATGTAGATAGATATAAAGATGGATAGATAGATGAATGAGATCTAGATAGATAGATAGATATGTTGTAGGAGAAGTGGGAGTGCTTCTGGCCCTCCCTGTTGATGATGGGTGTCAGGATGGCGGTGGTGTGACAGTTTGTGGTAGTATGGTGGTTCCTTTCTTTGCCTCCATTAAGCCACGCCCCATACATACAGACATTCAAGTCATTGACATATCACCTCTATTGACATTTGCTGACGTCTATTTCTTTCAATATTCAGACATATTAGATTGAATATAATTGTAGGCAAAGTATCAGTAGTTCCATATTATGTGTTATATTTTATAGAGTCAGATTCCAACCCTTATGATCCAGTATACACGTTCCAGTTTATAGCTATGCATTCCTCTTGTGTTACATTTTATCTTGCCACTTATTCCCTCCTGTGTATATTCATCCTGTCCTTGCATTCGCTTCGTGTATCTTTCATTCTTCCCTTTCCTGGCGGTCGTATTCCACTTGATGTTTCATTTTTATATTCATATAGATAGTCCTCTTGTTAGACTTATTATTATCCATAATGGTTAAAACAAGTATTCCCTTCCAGGACAATACGAACAACACCAAGTGGACAACGCTTCTTGGCTCAGTTGCAGATTCATATATTGTGTTATTGATGTTTTACAAATATATATACAAGAACACGTCCGTTCGTGTCTTCATGTGTTTCATTTGTCTTTTTTATTTATATTCATTACTAACACATCCTCTTTTCTACTAACATCAATGTACATAATCATATATTATATACCATAAGTACAACACATAGTCTCAACATTAAATAATCTAGTGCTCCTGCCTATCCTATCACAGCTAACTGTCACATTTTCCTCCACTTTGCCGTCTGGGGAACTGTGGCACCTGGAGACCTCTGCCATCGCCCCGACAGCGAACTTCAAAAAAAATCGCACAGGTAGTGTTCAATGGGGTGATTAGAGTGGTGAGCTGAAAGAACAAGTCACGTCACGTTTTAACCGTGGCTCCACAACAACTAACTATAACAGCCAACCATGGTCAGCATCTGACGGGATCAGGAAGACCCGATTGAATGAGCAAATGGGAACTAGTCACCGCACGTCGTTGAACGTGACTCATCAACTTCTAGTCATAGGTGACCATAGTTAGCACTTAACCAGTAAGCCCTCTGTGGCTCTTGTGGCACGAAACTTCATATAATGAAATTAATCAACATTATTGCATATCAAAATGAAACATCAGCCGTATAACCACGACGGCGACCCAACAGCATAACAGCAGCCCAATGGTGAAAATGTACTGGACATCAATCCTCACATGAGGTAGTATGGTTATGATGGCAGCTTGCATCAGTATGTCACTAACACTATGTCTTTCTTGCATGTCAAGTCTTGTCACATTACTCTGAAATCTCAAGCAAAACACAAGTTACAAATCGAAAAAGGAAAAAAACATATATATAACGTTAACTTTTCACGTTATATATGCTCCTCAGGCAATATTAACTTTAATCACAAACCAGGAAAATAATAACTCCGGGAATTTGCTTATACTGATAACAAATGCTGGAACAGCTTATACCTGATGCTAATTACCGCTTCCATATATTAATATTAACAACCAACCCCAATCCGGGGCATAAATAATCCAAGAATCCAAAATGCCGGATCGACATCACATATAACCATATCTAGCAATGGACGGTGAAAAGTTAATGTTTGCCGTCAGCATCAACCGACTCTATGATATAATTTATAATCAGCCTTCAGCCTCCGTAGCAGAGAGAGATCCTAACTTTAATAACATCAATGCTCCCTTTTTCTCATCTTAAAGCCGCAATGAAAGAATTTCCCCAACGTCGTCATAATACACTCCATATACAAATAAACAATGCAAATATTTTACAGAATCTCAAACATGTGGAGTGATATAATAACCCACCTGGGCTATTGATCATCCACCCTCAACTTCCAAAGAATATCTCCAAACAGTATACAAATTCAATTTGCCACTTAATAACTCCTCACCAGGAGTCCTTATCATAATTACTAATACCCCAAGTCGCATCTGTGCCCGACAACAATTTTTATACTCTCATCCACTTTGTGCCAGCAATGTCAAGACATTTGATTAGTTATCCCAAGAATTTCCACATCTCTTAGTCGCGGCGTGAATATCATCAGCGAGATTGGCTCGCATCATTAATGGGGACTATAACATAATAACCTGATTGGGCATCAGGTGTCTGTACTACTCAGTACACCTATTTGAATAAAAGGATTTCCTAATTTATTGACACCCCTACTGTAGTCTATTCGCCTACGTACCATACTATCAATAGTATAATATCAAATTTTCCTTATTTCCTGTTTATGGAGACTAGCCAACCTGTCATGAACCTCCTATGCATCCGTTAATCACTGAGACAGACCAAATCGTCTTTCTCTGCATCATCAGGATGAAATAAATCTACATGATGAAATTTATAGGTAATTGAGGATGTCTGCAAAGGTATACAAGTATGAGCGTACCAGTGATATGGGGGTAATATTGTGCCCTATTGCTATATTTGTTTACATGTCTGAACCATTCCACTTTGTCAGACTCCTCTATTAGACAGGCATAGTCAACAGTATCTATTAAACCTTTCACATATGGCATTCCCTCGCGGATTATATGTGGTGGTCTTGGATTTTTATCCCATACAGCTGACAGAATTTCAGGCACAATGGAGGACTCCTCAAACCCTTTTCCTTAGTCCCAATTAGAAATTTACTGGTATCCCAGTCTAGGATCCATCTATCTGTATGACTTCTGCCACTGTTTTTGCAGTTTGTGTGGTCAATAGTAGAGATGGCAAACCACATGTAAATATGACATCAGTCATAATCAGATATGTTTAAGCCATAGAATCTCTTGGAAGTTCAACAAATCCATGGCAGCCATCTCCAACGGACGGTTGGCTACAATATGACTTATCAGTGATTAATCTTCTTCAAGTTTGAATATTACAAATGGAACAAGATTCTCGATTATTGACATCCATTCATTCCACACAGAAAAATCGAGATTTTAATAATGCCAGTATCTACTCACTTGTGTTCCTTCATGAATAGCAGCCAATACGATCAGTCTCAGGCAATGAGAACAGTACCCAGTCCATCACATGTTCTCATATCATTCTAATGCAAGTATTCCTCTTCAGATACTGCATAACTTATCATAGTGTAACCACAGCCTCTTAACTTGGAATCACCAGGTCATGTCCACCGTAGCATCTGTTTCCATATAGCTTTTAGTACTCTACCTGAAGCACCAAAGTCCTGTACTGCAACTGCTGTATTTCTTTCAAGCTATAAGTGACATGTTGTTTCCTTGTTAGTTCCCATCCCATCTCTGCAGTCAAATCACAGCTGTAAGGAAGGTGTTAAAACAGCGAGATTCATCCAATATCTTCATCCACCTCAGACGCTGCCTCGCGTTCTATGTCTCGTCTGTGTGATAGGTAATGGATACCACCGAGACAGGAAATCTGCATTCTTGTTAGTGCCTCTACGATATTTGATTTCATGTAATCAAGACAGCCAACTAGAGATAGCCACCTTTGTTCATTAGCCCCAGATGCTTGTATTTGAAAAAGTCAAGGCGCAATATCAGTAAAAACAGTCACCTTGTTACACCTGTAGATATGGAACGACTTTTCAGTTATAGCCATTTTTCAAACAACAATTCTAGTTTCAAACTGCTCTTTATGTTTTCTCTTCTCTTGGAAGTCGACTGGCATAAGCCTTACTTGGTAAGAATCCTGCTGCTGGCTCAACACAGCTCCCAGACCACTAAAAGACGTATCAATATCCAAGATAAATGGATGTTGCCAAAATCGGGAATCCCAGAATAGGTGTAAATCCAATTTAGGTGAAGATCTCGAAAAGAACTTTCAATCCTTTCTCAATGAAACTTAGACAGGCCAGTTGTTAAATAGCGTTTCGATCCACAGGAGTAAACCAGAAGGATAAGCATTCATTTACCAAATCCAATAGAGGTTTAGCAATCTGGCAAGAATCAGGTATAAATTTTCTATAATACCCCTCATGCCCAGAAAATACTCGCACTTTGCACGTAGTGGTATACTAAAATTCTGTATGGATGATACTTTGGATTTGCTGTAGCAATGCATTCCTGGAAATAGTGTGACCTAAAATCAACAGAATCACAAAAACACATTGTGGGATTAACTTTGAGACCTATTGATCTTATCCTTTCCAGCACATTACACAAACGAATCAAATGATCATCAAAATCTGTCGAAAAAATCAACATATCATCCTAAATACTAGTAAAGATTTAAACAAAATCTGACATTGAGTTTGCATTAGAGCGTTGAAAAGTGCCCGCAGAATTAGTCAATCCCATTGGCATTCTTGTATATTCATACAATCCAAAAGGTGTACAAAATGCCGTTTTATCTATGTCCTCCTGTTTCATTGCCACTTGGTAGTACCCACTGGTTAAAATCCAGAGTGGTAAAACAACTTGCTACATTCAGGGAGTCAAGTAGTCATCAGTAAAAGTAAGAGGTACGCATCTTTATAGTCTTTTTATTCAAATTCACGATAATCTACAGAGGCGCAGGGATTCCGTTCTTCTTCTTTACTAATACTACTGGCCCAGGGCTGACGCTCTCCCGGATGACCTGTTTCTGTAGGAGATCACAATATGGTTCTGCACCTCTGGTATGGGAGTACGGGCCAGAATCCGCCTGTATGGCAACAATAAGGGTTAGTATCCTTAAGCAGATCGTCATGAACTTTGTCAGCATAACCAACATCAAAATCATTATACGAAAATACATCATCATATCTACTCAATAGAACCAACATTTGCAGCTTTTGATTGGAGATCATACATACTCCAGATCAAATCAGCCAGTCAATATTGCCCATGTTCGATGGCCTAGAAATCCCAAACTTTTCTGCCTTAGAAACTGCACATTCCACTGGGTTATTAGAGATGACATTAGAGTCACACCATTGAAGAATCAATTTCACAAATATTGCCTACAACTGTCCCATTTGAAGAGAAAACATGTACCATTTGCAATATTCAAAACATGAATAGCACAAATTCCTCTATTTAAATGATTACAATGTGCAACACACAATACCCTTTCAAACAATAAAGAACAGTTGATTCAAAAATAACAGAAGAAGCGTGGTTTGATTGACCCTACTACTTCCACCTTTAACTCAAACCCGCTTCTCCCAATGAACTATGCTTTAATGTGCGATTTCTTTCCCTTAGACCAAATAAAACAGGAAGAAGGCGATACCACTTTATCAGGTACGGACTGGATAGAAGGACCTAGGGTGGTCGAAACAACTGCGAACGAGCTAGAATATTTGCTCCCCAATAGTAGCATTATACTCTGACTATTATGAGATGGGGTATCTTTAAAGACATAGAATCCACAATTAAATAAGATAAGTATTATAAAGAAGCTCAATATTAACACTATAACATAGCCTATTAAGGTATGAAGTCCATTTGCTTTTGGCTTGCGATATCCCCTATTTTAGACAAGAATCTGGAAGCCCATGCAGAATGCGCTCTGCAGAGGCGGAAACCTAGGACCGTGTCATCCGGGCCACCTAAACACATTTCCCTTTATCACATATCTCATGGCCGCGTGGTTTGTCCCCTACCCACATCACATTCTAGGCCCTGTTGTCTGGCACCCAGAGTCGTGCCCCCTCTCCTAGGTGGCGCCCGTTTAACATAGCAACCCTACATGTGCCTACATTATGGCCATTCCGACCACATCAGGCAGTATAAATGCGGGCGGCTTCCCCCTTGGGCGATATGGTTGTATCTACCTTTTACCCCCTGATGATGAGAACAGAACCCAGCAGGACGATCCCGGAATCTCTGGAAGAGGTTCAAACGGGTTTACCCATTCCTCCCGGATACCATGGTCACCTGGACTCCATATCACCCATTCGACGGTGCAGGAGACGCGGTCGGAATCTATCAACCGCTGCGCCGGGGATGAGATTCCACCTTAAGCGCATCGCGGCAAAGCAGGAACACAACGTGGTGCCAGGAGCACCTACCTATCCAGCAGCATGTTGGAGCACGCTGGTCAATGGGACGCATCAAAATGATCCTCAGGTTATTGGCATCACATGGGGACGGTTCTCCCTCCCGAGTCTACAGGCTTTGGCGTGACCTTTGTAAAAACCAACTCCGGCTGGTCGGTGGAGAAGTCTGACAGGGCTCTCAAAAGCACTCTGTGAGAAGATCGATAAGGGCGGACGGTCGCCAGGCCGATCTATTGTCTCCAAACACGTGCGGGAGACTGGCCTTGTCGACGTCGGATCCTGAGAAAGACATCAATTGAATCTCCAATTCCTCCACCGACTGAGTCAAACACATTGAATAGGGAATCAATTTTGTCCTGGCCTTCCAACCCATAATGCTTGTAATAATGGCGCCATGTCCCTCGCAAATTCTTCACTGAAGGACCCCATTACAATGCCCAAACGTCACGCAAGAATGCAGGGTGGACCGGATGATCCACTGATGAGAGCGTAACGCTGAAACACCCTGCAATCCCCTGGCCCAGCCTGTACTGCTGGTACTGGAGGATCAAGCCAATTCGAGGAGGAGCCACTGAATCGGAAGGTACGACCTCAACACGACATCCTCAATAATTTTTCCACTCCGTGTGCCTCCATGCGACATCGGTAGAAATTGCAATCGCGATCACGCGATATAGCTAGAGAAATATATAAGCAAACGTATGAACTAGCACAATTTGTATAAATAATTATTATTAACAAAAATAACAATATACAAAAAATGCTGCAACTGGAGTATCAACTATAGAAGGAACAAAATCCATTAGCATATACCTTAAAATTAAAGGTATGGAAAGAGCTAGAAAATCATACTTACTTAAAAATGGAATGCACATAGCAATCAATGCTTAATAATCAAAGTTCAATGTGTGCAATGTTCAGGTCAATGTTCATCGTTCAATTTTCCAACTTAAAGCTCCTGCAATATTAGGCATATCAATTTGATGCTTAGTAAATATTGATAGTCACAAGGTGAAACATCAATGTCATCATTAGTTGCAGTAACATGTATTGTATAGTCTATTAGAAAAAGTTCCTCACTTCGACAGCAAAATTCCCATTGCATGCCAGTCTGTGTAAGATATATGTAAAGTCAATCAAAATCATTCATCCTCCGAAAGTGCAATCTCCATCTGTGTCAACGTTTCCATCTTCATATTTAGCTGAATATGGATTTAGTCATATAACTAGTTGCTGCAGTAGCATTGGCTGGAGCTCATCGACATGCATGTATTCCTTAAAGACCAAGGGACACAAGGTAAGTCTTCTCTATACTCACTTGTATCCATATTACCTGATAATATCAACTATGCAATCATAATGCACGGACAGCATGACATGTAAAGAGGCGTGTACAGTGCATCTCGACCAAGAGCGATCCATACAGTTCCTGATTGTGGGTGCATCGTTGCTACATGAATAATATACACAGGCAAACTATCAATGACAGATCAGGTCATTTATCTCCGCAGAATTTGGTACGAAGTGATATCAAAATCAGTCAGCTCATTGAATAAAAAACGGTGTATGTCGCTTAGGTGATTGATTGAAGATAAAGTAGTTGACGCAGATAGTGATCCAGACCGGGGAATACGCCGGTCGCGGTCATAATGAAGGGCAAGAAAAGGACTAGCATGAGGATGATGACTAACGTTCCTAGATGGTTGATTGAAGGAATTAAAGTACCTGACGTAGAAGATCATTTTTAAGCAGAATAAGGAAAGAGCCCGTGTAAATAGTATCAAAAGTAATGAAGTACTCACTCAGTTACAATTTTGAATAGCTGAAAAAGAATGATGTTGTTTCACCCTGACACCATTATTGTAGTCCAGGCCTTCCTGTGAAGACTTTATTTTAACTTCCCTATTTCATTGCTTCCTTTTAATAATTGTAGTTCCTCTCCTTTCTTCGATTAATTCCTTCCTTTATTTTGTATTTCTCCTTGTAGTGTTTCCTTATTTCATTATACGGATGGTCCCTCCTCGTATATCTATTATCCATAATTATTTCAAAACAATGTTCGCCAGACAACACAAATGTTGTGTCATGATTCATTTACAGGTTCATATATTTATTGAATGTTTCGCTAATATATACAAACACGTCATTCGTCTTAGAAGTCCATCCTTCTTTTTTATCATGTAACCGTCACTATTACTAAAACATCTTGTCTTTGTAGTCATACTGTTGTACTTCCTGAGAATTACACTTACATAATCAAGCTATTAAATAATCTAATTATACCACCTATCTAACATCAGCTAACTGTCCATTCCTACCGCTGCCATCTGGAGCTATGACAAGATAGATAGATATATAGATAGAAAGATATATAGATAGAAGTATATAGATAGAGATATATAGATAGAGATATATAGATAAGAGAGATATATAGATAGAGAGATATATAGATAGAGATATATATAGATGAGAGATATATAGATAGAGAGAATATATAGAGAGAGATATAGAATGTAAGTATATGAGATATAGATATATGAGAAAGATATATAGAGAAAGATATATAGAGAATAGATTTTGAATATGGAAAAGAAAGAGAAAGAATAAAGATATAAATTAAGAAAGATTTATTAATTAAAGATAAGATATTAAGAATAAGATATGAGAAAGAGAATAGAATAAAGGATATAGAATAAGAAAGAGATAAGAGATAAAGAATAGAGATAAGAGATAAGAGAATAAAAGAGATAAGAGAAAGGAAAATATAGAGATAAGAATAAAAATTTTAAGAAATGGAAATAGTTATGAATAAGAAAAGGAATAAAAAAGAAAAGTTAAAATTTGTAAGAAAGAAAGATATGATATAGAAGAGAATATAAGATAAGTAAGAAAAGATATAGATATGATATAGATATAGATATAGAAAAGATATAGATATAGATTAGATAAAGATTAGATAAAATTTTAATGAATTGTTAAGATTTGTGGGGTTTCTTTTGTCTACGGTTTTTCCCTTTCATTGTGACAAGGGGTAGCAATATTTAGGATATTATTATTTTATAATGGTAGTTTTTGACAAATAGTACGCGGCGAAATACCGACAAACTTATAATAAAAACCCCGTCATTTCATGAATGTTCCATCTTTATTAACAGACCATGGTATCACTTAATGCATGTGTAGGGACCATATATTCTTGTAGTCGATCTGTCTCTAAACTGGTCATTTGAGCCCCCTATCTATCTGTTCTTGTAACACGTCTGTCCTTTTTGCCGTTTTTTTTGTTTCTCCTTTTCTTCCAAAGCTCCCCACCCGTCTTTTTCCTAATTGTCTTTTGTCAGGGTTTTCCCTTCTTTTTTGAATGCAAAAATGTCTTTACGTTATTATTGTTTCCCTATTGCTTGTCATGCGTTGGTCCCCTGGGGCTTCCTACACCTCCGGGCGCCCTTCGCCGTTGCCCAACGGCGACACCAAAAAATGCACAGGATATGATAAGGGGGTTCATTAGGTGTGTGACGGCTGAATAAAAGGTCCCACGTCACGGAACGTGGAAAACAACTATCACACCAGGGTGGGGGAAAAAACCCTGAGGGCTGAGGCCCGTTGAACGAAAAATGGGAACTAGTCACCCTTGTTGAACGTGACTCGTCAACTGGCCATAGGCACCATGGCGGACATTTTTAAACCCCGCTGTGCATATGGGAAAAAATAAACAAAGAAAATTCAGTCACAAAAAAATGTAATTGGACAAATCCCAGGGTAATGCAATGGCATGTCAATCCACTTGGAGGGCAATGCGAGGGCTGTACTTGATGGGGGGGCCCCGAACTGTCACTTTTTTAAACCCGTAATTCCCGCAAGAATCGAACTTTTATATAAAAAAAAAACCAGTTGTAAATATAATTGAATGTTCCTGTGCCTATCAACACATCCATCCGTTAAACTGCTATACAGAACAGTCGAATCAAGCCACTACCCACCCGTCTTCCTCCAGATGCAGTAGGAAGGGCATAGTCCATCAAAAACCCCCTTGAATTGCCAGTCGAGCAACAAAACTTTAAAAACAATCGTCAATAATTCATTATAACTCACAAAGTCCATCATTTCCCAAACCATGCATAGGGGGATATGTAAGTACTTTTAAAAACATTAAATATACCCGGGGTTCCCGAAGATGATTGATAATCACAATCAAGACCATTTATTCACATCTGGTCCCCTGCTATAATGCAGGATAAAGGACGACAATGAGTCCGTTTTTTTAAAAATTAACTTAAAACGAATTTCCTGACCGGGTTTCCCCCCGGCCCTTCAATAAGAAGGATAAAAGGACAGAGTTGACCCCTTAAAAATTTTCAAAGCACACAATATAAACGAAGATCCAGACCAGGGGTTATCCCCCCGGGTCGCCATCAAAAAGAAGGACAAAAATGATGGCGTCCCAAAGTTGATAGAAAACAAGTGGGCGGTTTGCCCTTGGGCCCCAAGGTCGATGAGGTTAAGCCCGGGCCCCCTAGGGCATGTAATGACCTTTTCCCCCTCAAGGATTTTCAAAAAAAAAAGGTCACATTTGAAAAAAAAAACATATTCAAAAGTCATCCTACCCCGTCAAGGGGGAAAATAGAAATAAAAAATTTGGGGAATACGGGAATATTGAGAAAAAGGGGCAACATCAGAAAAAAGCAAATGATGAGAAAGGAGCAGTAAAAAAAAAGATATAAAATTATAAAACCACTTATTTTCGGGTCCACAATTATATAAATTTGAATAGGGCAGATCTTTTTTTTTGGACACCATTGGATTCTGGGGGTTTTTTGAATTTTGGTTTTCTTCCCTTTCGGCAATGGTAGCAAGACGTATGGGTAGTATTAGTTGTCCCCATTTGGATGTTGTCAAGGGGTTGTTATAATGGTATTTTTGTAGACAACATAGCAGACTGGCGAAATACCGACAAACTTATAATAAAAAACCCAAACCCGTCATTTCATGAATGTTCCATCTTTAAACGATCACATGGATCACTTAATGATTGGGCCCCCGATATTCTTGAGTCGACTGTCTTAAAACGGTCATTTGGTCCCCATCTTTCTTCTTGCCCGTCGCCCTTTTTTTCCGTGTTTTTGTTTCCCTTTTTCCTTTTCCCTGCAATGCTACCTTACTCTTTTTTCCGAACCTTTTTTTGGTCCCTTCGTTTGAGGGGCAAACATAGTTATTACGTTATTATTGTATTCTATTGCTTGTCATGCGCGGGTCCCCCCTGGGGCTACCCCTAATATAGATAGATGGATAGATGGATAGATGGATAGATGGATAGAGGGATGAGGGATGGTGGATAGATGGATGATGGATAGAGGGATAGAGGGAAAGATGGATAGATGGATAGATGGATAGATGGATAGATGGATGATGGATAGATGGATAGATGGATAGATGGATAATGGATAGATGGATAGATGGATAATGGATAGATGGATAGATGGATAGATGGATAGATGGATGAAGATAGATGATAGATAGATGATGATGATGATGATAGAAAATAGATAGATAGATAGATAGATAGATAGATAGATAGATAGAGATAAAAAGAGATAGAAAAAGAGATAGAAGATAAAGATAGAAGATAGAAGATAAAAGGATAGATAGATAGATAGATAGATAAAAGGATAGATGATAGATAGATAGATAGATAGATAGATAGATAGATAGAAGATAGATAGATAGATAGATAGATAGATAGATAGATAGATAGATAGATAGATAGATAGAAAATAGATAGATAGATAGATAGATAGATAGATAGATAGATAGATAGATAGATAGATAGATAGATAGATAGATAGATAGATAGATAGAAGATAGAAGATAGATAGAAGATAGAAGATAAAGATAGAAAAAGAGATAGAGAGAAAAGAGATAGAGGATAGAGGGATGGGGGGGATAGAGGATGGGGGAAAGAGGGGGAAGGGGGAAAGAGGGATAGATAGGGGGAAAAGGGGATAGAGGGAAAAAGGGAAGAAGAGGGAAGAAGAGGAAAAAGGGGGAAAGAAGGGGGAAGAAGAGGGATGATAGAGGGAAGATAGAGGGATATAGGGGAAGATAGAGGGATAGATAGGGGGGATAGATAGAGGGATAGATAGAGGGATAGATGGGGGATAGATAGAGGATAGAAGGGGGATGAAGGGGAAGATAGGGGGGATGATGGGGGGAAAATAGAGGGAAGATAGGGGGATAGATAGAGGGATAGATAGAGGGAAAAAGGGGGATAGATAGGGGGATGATAGGGGGGATGGGGATAGGGGATAGATAGAGGGATAGATAGAGGGATAGAAGAGGGATAGATGGGGAAAGATAGAGGGATGAAGGGGGATGATGAGGGAAGAAAAGGGGGAAAAAGAGGGATGATAGGGGGATGAAGAGGGTTGGGGGAAGATAGGGGGATAGATAGGGGGATAGAAGGGGGAAATAGGGATAAAAGGGAAAGATAAGGGGAAGATAGAGGGAAGATAGAGGATAGATAGAGGGATAGATAGAGGGATAGATAGGGGATAGATAGAGGGATAGATAGGGGGATAGATAGAGGGATAGATAGAGGGAAGATAGGGGGATAGATAGAGGGATAGATGAGGATAGATAGAGGGATAGAAGGGGATAGATAGGGGGATAGATAGGGGGAAGATAGGGGGATAGAAGGGGGGATAGATATGAGTGGGCGCCCTTTTTATCCTTTTTCCTAAAGGGCTCTCTTTTTTTGTGCTAGTGTTGGTCACTGAAGTTTATATAATATTGATGGTCTACCCATGATAGTTTCAAGGGATCCTTGTTTTGTCTTTTTGGAAGATACAAATATGTTCTCTACAAGGGAATGTACACATTGTTGTCTTCCCCATCTCTTGATCTAGTTTTTCCCATTTATTGAGTATCCCTAAATTGTAGTAAGTCCCGGTTATTTATTCACCGTTGGGTCTTCTTCCATGCTTTATCTATTTAATTGAAGATTTATTTTGTATATACTTTCTGTCGACAACACACAGAGATGAAAATATGCAAAAGAAATTGTTACACTTTTTTTTAAATTAAACGATACAAAACCTTTTTCTTAAATTTTTTCATCCATCTTGTTTTTACTCATTTTCCCTAAATTTTAAAAACCTACTATTTTATAAAAAAATTTATGTTTAAATTTTGAATTTTTTAAAAGGGGGGCCCTTTTTAAACATAAATAACTTTTCTCCCTTTTAATGTCTTTTTCCTGTGCTTTCGGGGAACTTGACACCCCCGGAGACTCGCCAGCCCCGACGGCGAACCCCAAAAAAATCCAAGGGTAGTGTCCAGTAGGGTGATTAAGTGGTAACTGAAAGGGAAAATCCCTCATTTTTAACCGGGGCTCCACAACAATAACTATAACAAACCATGGTCGAAAAGAAAAAAAACCCCGCGGGATCTCGGGAAACCCAAGGAAAATGAACAGTCACCAAGCCGGGAATGATCTCCGGTCATGGGGCCCCCGGCTCTTCAACAGAAACCCTCTGTGTTTGCCGAAACAAGAATGAAAATCCCCAATATTGATATCAAAAAAAAAGCTTAACCTGCGGGACAAAGTCTTTTGGTAATGGGGGCTGTCTGGGACATCCTTTCCCTCACATGGGTAGTATTGGTTTGATGGCAGCTTGCATCAGTATGTCACTAACACTATGTCTTTCTTGCATGTCAGAGTCTTGTCACTTTTTAAAATCTAAAACAAAAAAAAAACAAATCGAAATAAAAGGAAAAAATATATAACGTTAAATTTTTCCGTTATATGTCCTCACAAAAATTAACCAATCCCCAAACCCCGGGGGAAATACGAACCCCCGATTTAACATATGACCAACAAATAGGGAAACAACATATATATGATCCCCAAAGAAATTTTTTTTCCCAACCCCCAACCCGGGGGGCTAAATAATCCAAAAACCCAAAACTGGACGACTCATAAACCTCCTATTGCAATGAACTGAAAAGTTAATGTCTGCCACAACATAAACCGACCTCAAATATCCCCACCATTATCAAATAGCAAATAATTAATGTTTGCCATAAACATCAACCGACCAAATACCCCCATGATTTTCAAATAAAAAAATTTAAAATGGGGGTTTCAAATATCTCCACCATTTCAATTTAAAACTCTAACTTAATCAAAAATTCTTATAAATTTGGGAACAACATCAAAATCCATCGACAGTGAATGTCCAACAACCACATGGGGGTTTTTTTGCCCCTTATAGGGAGAAAAACAAATTGCCCCAATGAACACGGCCTATGGGGAATAATACCCTTTTTTAGGTTTTCCCCAGGAGGGGACCTTATAAGCATGTAGCTTATAAATTATATTCTGAATTACTCAGAATTTCACTTTTTTATGGGCGGCCAGATATCATCAGCCGAGATTGGCTCGCATCATTAATGGGGGCTATAACATAATAGCCTGATTGGACATCTGTCTGTACTATGTACACCTGTTGGGAATAAAGGCCTAAATTTTTTAATTACATGGTCTATTCGCCTCGTAATACTATCCCAAAGGTATAAATCAAATTTTCCTTTTTTAATGTCTGCTTGTTTTTGGGGAAAACCCAAACCCGTCCTGACCCCCCTATGAGCCTGTTAATCTCTTTTCATGGACAGACCAAATAGTCTTTTTTGCATCGTCAGGGTGAAATAAATCTTCTATGATAAAATTTATAGGAATTTAGGATGTCTACCAAAAGTAAAAGTATGGTGACCACCCAGTAAAAAGGGGGTTTTTGTACCCTAACACTATATTGGTACATGTCTGAATTCCACTTTATCCATTTTTCAATAAGGGGGCATACCAACAATGTCCTATTTAAAACCTTTCGCTAGCATTCCCCCCGGGGTTATATGTGGTCTTATTTTTTTTCCCCCATTTTACAAGTTCAAAACAAAGGAGGACTCAAACCCTTTTTCCCTTGGGCCATGAAATTTTTTGGGATCCCCAAAATCTGGGATCCATCATCTGTTGACTTCTGCCCCGTTTTTGGGGTTTTGGCAATAAGGGAAACTACTTAGTAAACACATCAGTCATAATCAAGAATGTTTAAACCCCTAGGAATCTCTTGGGTTCAAAAAACATGGCAACCATCTCCCAAAGGGCGGTTGGCACAATATGACCGTAGTAGTTGTAATCTTCTTTAGAGGGTTTTGACATATTACAAATGGAACAAGATTTCACCCAAAATTTTTGCATCCCCCTTATTCCCACCAAAAAAAACGAATTTTAATAATGAATGTCCATCACGCCTTGATGACCGATTTCGAATAGCAGCCAAACAATCGGTCTTAAGACGGGGGAACAAAATTTTTAACCATCACACTTTTTATCCTCATCCCCTTTTAATACAAAGTATTTCTCGAGGAAACATATGATGTAACCACAGCCTCTTGCTTTTGAACCACCGGGGTTTTATGAGACGCCAAGTTTTGGGGGCTTACCTGAAGACCAAGTCCCGTTGCTGCAGCGTTGTATCTCTTTTTTAAACCCTAAATGACATGTTGTTTTTAGCAGTAGTTCCCCCATCTCTACAGTCAACTCACGACTGTAAGAAAGGGGAAAAAAAAAGGGTTTAAATTTAAAATTCATCCCCAGACAAGAGATCTTGCGTCCGTCCTGCGTCCGGCAGGGGGTACCGTATAAAAAAACCCTTTTTTTTTGACCCTTTTCGTGTTTGTTTGAATCAAAGACAGCCAACTGAGATAGCCATTTGTTCAATGGCCCAAGATGCGCCTTATTTGAAAAAATCAAAACCCTTTTTATCAAAAAATCACCTTGACCAATAGATAGGGAAAGAAACTTTTCAGATACCCCTTTAAACCCAAATTTAGTTTAAAAATGCCATGTTTTTTTTCCCCCGGAGAGTCCGACCAAATATTACCCAATGAAATCCTGCTGCTGGCTCAAACAGCTCCCAGACCCTGAAAAAGCATCAATGTCCAAGATAAATGGTCCAAAAACGGGGGAAACCCAGAATGGGGGCAAAATCAATTTAATTGAAATCTCGAAAAAAAACCCAATCCTACTCCCAAAGGAACTTAGACAAATGGTTAAAAGTCGTTTGACCACGGGGGGAAACCCGAAGGATGGGATTCATTTAAAACTTTTGGGTTTTGGAATCTGTAAATCAGTATAAATTTTCTATTCCCCTGCCCCGAAAGGCCCCCCCTTGTTTACGCTAGTGGGGATGCAAAATTCATGGATGCAACTTTTATTGGTGTGCTCCTTTCCCAAAAAGTGTGCCCGAAATCAGAATCCTGCAAAAACACATTTATTAGGGTTAACTTTTAGACCTATTGATCTTATCCTTTCCAGCACATTACCTAAACGAACAAAACATCAAAATCTGTTGAAAAAAAAACCCTATCATCTAAATATACTAAAAGATTTAAACATAAAATCTGACATTGAGTTTTTCATTAGGGTTTAAAAATGCCGCAGAATTAGTCAATCCCGGCACTTTTATTCATAAATCCAAAAAGGGGTCAAAAGCCTTTTTTCATTTCCCCCTGTTTTATTAAATTTTTATACCACTGGAAATTTCCCAAGGGGAAAAACCTTTTTCCCCCAGGAGTCAAATCATCAATGCGAGGGAAAAGGGGGCCTCCCTTTTTCTTTTTTCAATTACATAATCTCCCGAGGCGCAAAGTTCCTTCTTTTTTTTATTTTACTGGCGAGCCCCGGGCTGACGCTTTCCCGGGGTGCCTGTTTCTGAGATCCCCTTTGGGTTTTGCACCCCTTTGGAAAAAATGAGGGAACCCCAAAACTTAAAGGGTTTATCCGTAAACGAAACTGGCGAAATTTTTTTAAAACCAAAATCAAAAACTTTCGAAAAAAATCATCTATCATGAGACAACATTGCACTTTTTGATTGGGGGATCCCTGATTTCCCGTCAAATCGGCTGATCCAATGTTTTGTTCGATTTAAAAACCCAAACTTTTCACCCGCTGCATTCCACAATTCGAGAAATGACATTAAAATTCACCCACTAGAAGAATATTTCAAATATTGCCACCACTGTACCATTTGGAAAAAACTTCATTTGTAATATTCAAAACATGAATAGCCCAAAATTCCCCCTTTAAATCAGTTACAGATTACCAATATTTTCCGAAAAAAAAAAGGGTTGATTAAAAAACCTGCCGCCCTACAATCCCACCTTTCTCGAACCCACAACTCCCCCTGAACTAGCCTTAAAAAATTTTTTTGAGACCAAAAAAAAAGGGTGGAAAAAGAAATACCATTTTTCGGAGGGGGAGAAAGGGCCGTTTGGGCAAACAACCAGAGGCTAAGAATAGTCCCCCCAAAAAACTTTAAAAAAACTATTATGAGATGGGGGATCTTTAAAGACATAGAATCCCCAATTTTAAAAAAGTATGTAGAGCTAATGTTAAAAAAACATGGCCAAGTAAGGTATAGAAAGTCCATTAGCAGCTTTGTGCACCCAATTATCCCCCCTTTTAAAATAGTTTTAAAAAACATTGGAAAGGCCTGGAACCGAAACTGAGATCCTGTGTCTATTAGGCACCGAAAAATTTTCCATCCACATTCTTCAGTAATTGATTCCCCACCAATTTTTTTTGGGGCCCCGTTTCGCACCCAGGGGCGTGCCCTTCCCCGAGTGATGTCCCTTTAAATGGGTCTTCCAACATTCAAACTATGGCCCCAATCCAAAAAATGTTGGGGCTATGACTAATCCACCCCCAAAATTTGGAAATAATTCCCCAAACCCTGATACTCAGGTGTTTATCCCCCGGTGATTGGGAACCCTGCGTCTATTTTCAAGTCCCTACTCACGTCCCAAAACCCTCCCCGACCCAATCTTTCAAGGGGGGTTAGATTCCCCTCTCGGGCCCATCACGGAATGCAGAAATGTGGTGAAGGGCGATTCCACCAAGACAAAAATTCGCACAGAGCCGTCGCGCAGGGGCCAATAAAACCCATCCCCAGATTATTGGGACGAGGGACTACCCTTCCCGGTCTGAGCTGCAGTCACCCTTTGCAAAAGGCCAGCCAAACAATGAAAGCGAGGCACGACTCTCCAGCTCCGGGGGACCCAAAAACAGACAGCAGGGGCCCGGGGACCATTTTCCCCAAAGACCCTGTGCCCGCCAACAAAACCTCAGGGGCTTGAGGGCTAAGCTGAATTCCCGCTCCTCTCGAAAAAGTTCGGAATTTCATTTGGGTGTCAACCCCTTGACCCTGTAGGGATTCGCCAGTATGGCGAATGTCTTCCAAAATTTATCCAGAAAGGGCCGTCGCGATTCCAAATGTCCCCAGGACTTAAAAGGGGGATGGGAAGTGCGAGTGGGGGAATGTCCAAATTTAGGGGAAAATTTTTTAAACTAAACAGGGTTGACAAGACACAGCGGGGGCCATGGTTGGGAACCTAACAACCCTCCTCCAATTTTTTCCCCCCTCTGTTTTTTTTTTAACCATCCCAAATAAATAGTTTGGTGAAAATATATCAAAAAAACACCCAGTTGGAAAAAAGTAAAAAATTAAATCCGTGAAAAAATTGGGAAATCCCCAAGTGGAATACATGTATATAAATTTCAAGCTGAAAAAAGGATCGAACAAGTAATCAATGAATTAATGTTGAATGTTTTCGAAGTAGAAACAAATACTTACTCTTATCACAGGTAAATTATGTACATGTATGTAACGAAACACAACACAGCATATTGTCAATATTTATCCCAGCACAATTGTCGATTCATCAAAGTCATTGAGTGGTAGATAAATAAGCAAATAGGTAATCCGTCATGAGCAAGTAAAACAAATGGGCCCCTGGGGGTTGGCGTGAAATAGTACTGAAATCAATTACGAATGTATCAGAAGACTAACAATGGCCTGTCCAAAAAATTTGAAACGGAGACGACTTGATTGAGGATGAAGATCCAAATTCTGGTGAAGGGGAAAATCCCAAAAAGGGCGAGTTACGCTGATTGAAGAATGTTATAAGACCCAAAAAAAAATCGATACGGGGAAAAAACCCCGGTCCCCTGGGGTGAAACTATACCAAAGGGCCCTTGGGAAGGTTTATTGAAAAATAGCCTGGGGTCCAAGCATAACGTCTTATATGAAATAATGGTCTCTACGGTTGAAAAATAGAATGTCTTGAACAGAGAAAATAAAAAAGGGAAGTTTTCCCCTCCTTCTGGGCCAGGGCATGGGATTTTTTTTCCCAAATTTAATGTATGGGCCCCTTTATCCTTTTTTTGGAAACGCTTCTTTTTGTGCTGTGTTTACTGAGAGTTTGAATAATATTGATGGTCTTCCCGCATGTTTAAGGGGTTTTTGTTTTTTTTTTTGGAAAATCAACTGTTTTAAAGGGATATGACATTGTTGTATTGCAATCCTCTCATTGTCAGTTATTCCATTTATTGGTATGCCCGAATTGTATGTCCCGGGTTCTTATTCAGTCCGTTGGGGGCTTTTTCCATCGTCGTTTCGATCCCTTTTTTAATTTAAGATTTTTGTTGTATATACATGTCTGTCGACAACTTACAAGGAAAATATAAAAATGGGAAATTTTATTCCCTTCTTTTTTTTTATAAATTTTTAAATATATCCCAAAAGTCTTCTGTTGCAATGTCTTTTAGTCCATCTTGTTGTTTACTCATTGTTCCTAGCAACGTTATGACCGTCACTTTTTCTACCAAAAGGGGATGTTCAGTTATTTTTGATTCTACATAGAAGTACAACACATAGTCCAACCATTTAAAAAATCTAATTATACTACACCAACTATCTGGGAAATGTCCATTTTCCGCTGCCATCTAACTATGAAGATAGAGGGGAGATAGAGGGGTAGATAGAGGATAGATAAAGGGGTAGATGGGGGATAGATAGAGGGATAGATAAAGGGGTATGGGATATAGGGATGGATGGATGGGTGGATGGGTGGATGGATGGGTGGATGGATGGATGGGTGGATGGATAGATGGATGGATGGATGGATGGGTAGATGGATAGATGGATGGATAGATGGGTGGATGGATGGATGGATGGGTGGGTGGATGGATGGATAGATGGATGGGTAGATGGATGGATGGATAGATGGATGGATGGATGGATGGATGGAAGGGTGGATGGATGGATGGATGGATGGATGGGTGGATGGATGGATGGGTGGATGGATGGATGGGGAAAAGGATGGATTGGGGTGGAT
>JADZMA010000295.1:0-37933 GCA_020796225.1 Arion vulgaris
TAACTGCTCTGAATCAAAGGATGTTTCTGTGTAGTTTCTCCATTTAAAGTCAAGAAGATATTTACAAGATATCGTTGTGTTATCGCTATATTCACTGTATATATTATACACATCGCCTTTGTTCTGCCCATATATATTATACACAGAATGGAATGGATAGAGATACAGGCAGAACCAAATGTCCGCAACAAAACAGACATACCAAAAACAGTGTTTACAATCACGTTTTCTGAAGAATTAGCGATGATAGAATTAATATTTGATATTACAGTAAGCTTGACGTTATCACATTTATCATTAATCATTGTGATTGTCTGCACAGTTTGGATGATACATGCACTAAAAGTATCTTCAAATGTTCGTTCTGTATCATCCTTGCACACGTTACAATCAGCCTCTCAGAAGACAATTACCAATTTATCCAGAAGAGAAAGGAAGTTGGAAAGGTGGTATTGGCACTAGCGATTACATTATTCGTATGTAGTCTACCGAGCATTGTGATGATTACTTTATACAACACGATACCAAACTTGAACACTGGTCAGTTCGTCAACATAGCATCATCTTGTGGTCAGCTGCATACACTTTAGTACACTAGGCTGTTCAATACCAATATTTATTTATTTACTGGTCAATTCTAAGTGAAGCCAAGTTTTACAGATTGTTGGATGCCATGTGACAATCTAAAATTTAATTTGAGATCTGAGCATTTATTTACTACAAGCTACATTTGTTGGTCTCTGCATTAAAGAACATATGATTAATTGAATGTGGAAATTTACGATATGCAAACAACCAAACAATTATTTTCACATTTTGCACAATTCATGTGTAGGTTGAAAGAGTCCCCGAATTTGTTCTATTATTAGATACCATGTGCTAAACTTCCCAGTTATTAATTTTATACCATCTAAGCTAGAATATTAAAATCTGAACATTTGCTTCAGATCGACATCTAAATAAAATATATGTATGTAAGAAATGACACAGAGATAGAGAGAGAGAGTAAGAAGAAACTATATAAATTTGTCCCAGAATGGACCCAATTGGGATTTAAGAAGATTAGCTATTCTATCTTAGTATGTGACCAATATGTGCTAAGGAAATTATACAAAAGATACTATTGTACATTTCAATGGCATCGTATGGATTTGATAGATGGACGTTCAATATAACAGCAAAAAAGCTTGCATGTGTTTTTGAATATAAATGTTACTGAAGAATCCTGCTTGTATCATGAACAGAGAAGATAACAAATAGATATATTAAAAGGAAAATCCTAATAAGAATAAACTGACTGCTGCTATACATAACATTGAATTATAACACTGAAGTTTAATGGACACATAACAACACATAAGTTGCTAAAGAAAGCAATTGTGATTGTGGACATCCTGGAAAGATGAGAAGATGAAGACCACGAGAATATTAATTCAAGATGTGACAGACAATTTTAATATTACAGCAACGGAGACAGGAAATCTGGTCTTTGAGAGAGACAGAGGAGAGCAATTCAGAAAGCTGTTGGGACGCAGCGCTCTCTGATGACAATATATTAATGATCATGATGCTAATGCAAATATAATGAAACATTTCATAGATGATGGAGACAATTATCACTGTGATGAAGGTAGTCAAATATCAGAGAGACGATATATCGTCGACACAATTTTATTATTCACATCAAAGAATAATATATATATAAACTAGTTATATCTGTTGAACAGAACAGTATATAAGAAAATATGTATTATAATGTTGTAAAATTCAAATATCGTCCGTCAGTGGCATCACTAGTTATATATCACTAGTAACAACTATTATAAGACAGAGAAGATGGCAATATGGTGGGCAGGCTCCGATAATTAATGATCAAAGAATCACAAAGTAGACATAAAAGTGGGAGGCAAACGGTTCATGAAAGATATGAAACCTAGCTAGGATAACCCTGAAATGAACTTAACTAAGAGAAACAAGAAATATTGGACACAATTTCATAGAATAGATCGAACAAGCTGACCAGGATAAAGTGGTATGCTGAAAGTTATTGCAGGACTTTTGAAACGAGTAACAATAAGAGCGGAATATATACGAACGCGGCTTCATGTATATAAAAATATGTGTATCTCTTTTGGGAAGGCGATGAGCATCGGGGTAAAATTAGATACAGAACAGACGGTAATCTATTTAATCTTAGGAGGTTAAAATACTCCACCAAGGTAACATCATTAACTATCTCAAACCTGTTGTTTCTGCGTGCTGCCTAAGCTACCAACTCTGAGGTAGAAATGCAGACATACAGGACAAGTTCTCAATGGCATGTGATATGTTTGGCCTTACCAGTAACACCAAGAATACAGAGATCAGATTCCAGCCGCCCTAGAGAGCAGTGCTATGATGCAGTCATCAACATTTTATTTTATTTTTTTTTAACCGATCCAGAAGCTGTGAGCTTTGGCTCTTCGGCTCGGTGCCGGGACATCGTAACCCTTCTGTTCGGTGCCACGAGACCGTAATCTGGTGAACCTGTGACTTTTCTGCCAGCCGAGGTGAACCCGCACTCACAAGAAGCTTGTCACTGTAGTCCAACGCGCTACGAACACGCTGGATAGATGGGCAATCATCAATATTAAACACCAGCATCTTCTGCCAGCGGACAACTTTGCTATCTTGACAAGCATCCTATCCAGATCAGTAAACATTGACTGAGGTTAACAATATTATATCCAAAGCCAGTGCTGTGTTCGGAAGGCTACGTGGCACTGTGGGAGCAGAAGGTGATAAACGTATCCACAAAGCTGAAAGTTTACCATGCCAAAATGCTAACCACACTGCTGTACGCAAAGCGAGACATGGACAGTGTAAAGCAGAAACGAAGAAAGCAAAACTACTCCACACGCTGTCTACGTAGAATACTAAAAATAAACTGGCAGGACAAAATTCCAGATACCGAAGTCCTCACAAGAGCAAAATTCCCAAACGTCAACACTCTGTTGCAGAAGGCCCAAATGAGATGGGTCGGTCACGTTGCTCGAATGCCTGATAAACGCATCCCAAAACAGTTGATATATGGCGACCTTGACAGGGGCAGACCTTCCGCTGGTGGAGAGAAAACACGCTTTAAAGACACTCTTAAAGTGTCTCTGAAATACTTCGATATAGACACCACATTCTGAGAATCCCTGACGAAAGATTGCCAAATGTGACGCTGAAACAACGCAAGAGAAACCCGCATAGCCGAGAATCATTGTGCCGTTGAGACACAGAGAAAACGAGCTGCACGAAAAGACAGAACACATAACACACATGTCTAACCTTTATCATGTATGGCCCACCTGTGGTAGGGGTTTGTGTTATAGGGTTAGACGCTACGTCACTCCGCGCACACCAGATAGGTGCAGCAGCACACGTCTGAGGTTGTTGTCATCATCGTTTGCGATGGACGGCTTTTATAATCATATACAAATGAACCTGAAAGATTTTTTTACAACACAAGAGAACAAAATATCAGAGCTGTAATATGTTTTCTACAGAATCCCAAAGTCAAAGCACTTGTACCAGCGAATCCCACGTAAGTCAAAGCACTTGTACAACAGAATCCCCAGTGTCAAAGCACTTGTACCAACAGAATCCCCACATAGTCAATGCAGCTGTGTCAACAGAATTCCACGTAAGTCAAAGCCTTGTACCAACAGAATCCCACATGTCAATGCAGCTATGCCAAAAGAATCCACGTAAGTCAATGCAGCTATGCAAAAGAATCCCACGTGTCAAAGCGCTGTACCAACAGAATCCCCACATAAGTCAATGCAGCTGTGTCAACAGAATTCCCACGTAAGTCAAAGCACTTGTACAACATAATCCCACATAAGTCAATGCATTGCCAAAGAATCCCACGTAAGTCAATGCAGCTATGCCAAAATAATCCCACGTAAGTCAATGCAGCTGTGCCAACAGAATCCTCACGTGTCAAAGCACTTGTACCAACAGAATCCCCACGTAAGTCAAGCACTGTACAACAGAATCCCACGTGTCAAAGCACTTGTACCAACAGAATCCCCACATAAGTCAATGCAGCTGTGTCAACAGAATTCCCACGTAAGTCAAAGCACTGTCAACATAATCCCCAATAAGTCAATGCAGCTATGCAAAAGAATCCCACGTAAGTCAATGCAGTATCCCAAAGAATCCCGAAGTCAAGCAGCTGTGCCAACAGAATCCTCACGTAAGTCAATGCAGCTGTGCCAACGTAGCACTAATTTTTGAAACACAAACATAAATACATATATTTTGGCACAGTCTGTTCCTTGTATTAGACGTTACCTATTTATCACAGGTGAAGCGCTTGTGCTTTAAATATTCCATTAATTTTAGTGTTGGTAGATATCGTGAAACAATTCTGGGATATTCGTAAGATGTGAAGCACTAACATGTCCAGGTGTTGAATTGAACACATTTTTGAGGCATTTTATGATACCTGGCGTTGTTGCATTGAAAAAGCGTTTCTTATCTTATTTCAATCCTTCTGATTCTTCTTTCTAACGCAGTCAGAGTTTCATTGTAACGTTCATAGCTTATTTGTGTTCCTTTTCCAAGAAAGTCTGCAAGAACAACATATTCAGAATTTCACCAAATTGGCCGAGGTCATCGCTTATGGCGGTATTACGATAATCTACATATTTGAAACTCTTTACCCAGTGTCTTACTGTACACACGCCAACATACTGACAGCCATAAACTGCTTACATACATCTGTGAATATCATTTGCAGGAATGTGTTTCGCTGTTAAGAATTCAATAACAGTGGGCTGTTTGAGAAACAATTCCGAAAATCCCTTCATTTCGATGTGCACTGGGCGGGAAAATTGAAACGTCTTTGTCAACAAGGTCAATCATGGTGGATGGCAGATGCCATGCGATTATAAAGAATCGTGTCTTTAGATATATCGATGTTACTAAAAATCTAATAGTACAGGAAAACATTTCCAATCCATTTTTGTATTAATATACAGGGCCATGCGGTATATTTTTCAGTATGTTCAAGTCTTGAAATGCCGATTCTTAAATGGTTTTCTTTAAAATAACAGTCGATTGTGATTTTTTTAAGCCGCACAAAATGTACGAATATAATTTTTGGGAAAATTTAAACTGCTTTAAAATAATGATATCAACAATCAACAATCTGCAATCAACAATCAACAATCTACAATCAACAATCAACAATCAACAATCAACAATCTACAATCAACAATCTACTACAGTTTTACCTTTCTAATTTTAACTTGAGCAAATTCGTTAATTAGGAATGTGTAGTCTAGAGTGGTGAGCGTCTGTAGCTAGAGCGGTAGTGAGCTCGATCACAAACCCAAGCTTACCTGGTTCAGACCCCAGAGGGGCAAGTTTGAAGCAAATTCATTTCGTGGAATTTTTACAAAAGGTAAAAATAGACCTCACCGTTCAGAAAGCAATGGCAAACTACTGACCGTATAAGTGGTGCCTAGAAAATCAACAACTCATTTATTGTCGTTGATGCCTTTGTCCTGAAAGGATATACCACGATTTTCATTTCAGTCTATAGTGGCAGCTAAAGTATGTATATTCAATAAAATAAGTTAATGACATATTTCAAAGTTTGTTTGGCTTATTGTACTTGCTAAGTAGTGTTTTATTCATTTAAATTTGGAAACACGTTTTATCATCTTATTAAAATAGGGTAGAAAAATAACGCAAGAGTGGACATCCGACTACATCTTCCACCTGGGAATAAACAATAGAAAATAACAGCAGAGTGGACTTCAACTACATCTTCCACCTGGGAATAGACAATAGATAGAGAAAAATAACGTAACAATGATTTGCAAAGCAAACTTCGTCTGCAATTGTTGTATGGAATTTCATTGACATTGTTGCTGCCTCTAGCCATGACGCCTCTCTTCAGGCGTTCAAATCTCAACATCTCTTCATACATTCATTTTTCCACCTAATCCAACTCTGAAATTTTCCAGACCATGAACTCTAATGCTTAGATATTTGCTCACAGAAAACAACTAAAAGTCTATTTAATGCATATTCTTCCTGACAAAACTTTATACTGAAGTAGATGATGGCACACATATCCCATGTTTGTCTGTAATTTTCCACAGGTGAGATCTTTTGATATTCTACCATTTTCCATACCTCGAATGTGTCACATTCATCTCTTATGGAAGATCTTGTTGTAATACTTGTTGTTTCCGACATCTTATTATTGGTCATCTAATCCTTCCACATAATGTCAAGTCTTCAAAGACATTGGATATGGAAGATGTTAATGTGTATCTTCTGGCACAAGTAGGTGGTCCTTATTTTGACCAACCATTAAAAAGTGTACGAGGAGAGTCCAACATTTAATGACAGATACTGTACTATGACCAACATACGAAACAAAATATAAAACATTGATATAAATTGTAAATAAAACAATATTATAGCAGCAGCAGAAATAATACCCAGAGCAGCAAAATTAAATAAATTACTAACCATAATAGAACACAAAACTACAGAAACTTTAGAAGGAAGCAGACTGATCTAGAACCAAGTCATAAAAAGATCAAGAATAGAAGGACATATCTTACTAAAAATACCACTGTAAAATACATTTTAAAACTAGTCACTCAACAATAAAGTGCTGATAGAAACTAATAGAAAATCTGAACATCGAGTGAAAAGGCAACACTTTGAAGCAGGTCAGAATATAACATAATGCAGGATAACACTAAAACCAAATCACAACAAACAAAGAGTACAACAAAATCACAGAGAAAAATGTCTGAATGTGCTAATTGGACACTACACAAATACAAACAACATGTGTGTTGTTGTAGATGAAAACAATCCGTACATGACAAGCAACAACAGTAAGATTGCACCAGAGTGGCATATGAGGCACACATAAATATTAAGAAATGAACAAATCAATGAAGAGATGGTAACAAATGAAATGTAACATAGTCTCAGTTAAAACACAAAAGTTAAGTTACTTATACATTGTAATATGAACTCTAGGGTGGAAAGAGATGTATCCTACTATATGGATAACAAGAAGACATTTTGATACATATATCAAAGAAGGATACAACTCTAACAGATCCCAATAACTACCCTATAGTTTCAAAACTCAGCGTGTAGGAAAATTAATGAAGCATATTACAATATAAGACGGATGTGGTACAAGCAAAAACAAACATCTTATACTCACAGAAAGCTGGATTTAGACAATATGGATATAATGAAGACCATATTACATATGTCACTCAAAAAATTAAAGATACCTTCCTGTAAAAAAAGTATACACTAATGTCGGCGTATTCTCATACTAAGGTGATAGAGAGTATACACTAATGTCAGTTGTATTCCCATACTAAGGTGATGAGAGTATACACTAATGTCGGTTGTGTTCTCATACTAAGGTGATAGAGTATACACTAATGTCAGTTATATTCTCATGCTAGGTGATAGATATCACAAATGTCGGTTAGTATTCTCATACTAAGGTGATAGAGAGTATACACTAATGTCGGTTAGTATTCTCATACTAAGGTGATAGAGAGTATACACTAATGTCGGTTAGTATTCTCATACTAAGGTGAATTCTCATACTAAGGTGAATTCTCATACTAAGGTGAATTCTCATACTAAGGTGATATAACAGAGCTGCAAACATTCATTAAAGATAAGAACAGAACAAGAACACATGACGTCCCAGGTTAAGAGGACAAAATGGACAAGTGTCAGGGGATACCCTGGGAAGACACAATTGAGTGTCACCGACACAACTGATAGAATCCACATGGAAAATGAAAAATGGTACGTCTGTCTACTAAATGTATGTTGACGTTTGTAATTCAAGTATTATCGTCTTCCGTGTCTGACTATTTTTGTTGCTATCTTACATTCCCCTCTATATTTTTGCTAATATATTTTATTGTTTCCATTCTGCCAAAGTTGGCTTCTATTTTCAATTTTAGAACTGTTTCTTGCATCTTTTTTGAACCTTATGTCTTTGTTTTTATTGGTTTTACATCTAGACATTCTTCTACAGTAGTTTTGATAACATTTTAATATATATCTCATTTGATCAAAGTCTTTAATATTATTTTCTGATGTCGTTATATCATATAGCGTATAATATAACATACTGAGTTAACGTTAACAAGTTAACGTAAACAGGAGTAGCTGTCGGTACATAATTATATTGAGTTAGTGATGATAAAAGAGAAAATAGTCAGCATGTATTGTTGACGTTTGATGGGAGATTGGAGCGTTATAATTGTAGTAGTACTACAGAAAGTCTTTGGGGCCCTACATATTGAAGGAGTATCAAGGTTAGAACAAGAGAGAGAAAGAGAAGAGAGAGAAAGTGAGAGGAGATAAATGGAGAAACGATTAGACGCAGCCAAACATCTTCTGTACATTGTGTACGCACATTGCACAATATATTATTCTATAATCAAAAGTGTGCTTTTTCATGTGAACTGTACAATCATTAAAACAACTACTAGACTCCACTAAAATTGTCAATAAACTTATCCAAGTTTGCTTGCATAGTTAATTATGTGCATACACATGTAAGGTGAAGAGGTTAGAACAAAAATACATCATTTCGATCTCAAGATGTTTCTATATTTGATAAATTTATGTGTTCAAAGAACTTACTTGACTAGGATAACAATTTGATATTATGATAGCACTTAGATAATTATATACCGTCACAGAATAGATAGTTCTTCCAAGTAATTAAATATGGAACAATAAATATAATATGTACATATCTACGGCAAACTGCAAAATCGATTACGTCTTGTAAAGGTGATTTTCTAATATATAATCTCGTAGACATGTGAAGCGTTTCAAGTCTGACAGGTACTAAGCTACAATATTGAAACAGGGTGTTCTTTTCTCTTTCTTATGCGGTACGTGATGTCTTATTGTTTATACACTTTAACTTACCCGTTCAAGTCTCTTATCTACTTCTTGTGCAACATGTTCGAGTCTAATTTTCTGCAGTAATATTACCATATTGCTTCGATTCTATGTCTAAACTCGCCATTGATTGCAAAACGATATCTAATTTAAGCAAAGCCAAACGATTCCATTTTAAGTACTAAGACGAATTAAACGTTTATGTCTAACAAATATATGTGATATAAAATATTTCAATTTAATAAATTAAATAATCTATTTGTTATTCATTTTTATGTTATTCATAACTTTCTTCTGAGCTGCCGATAATAATATTTTTCGTTTCAGAACGACTACGGGTCATTTTTTTGTCAACATTTAAGATGCAGCATGAGATAAAGGAACCAAATGCAGTAATTTACTTCATACTGATATTCTAAGATACGAAGTGAACTTGCTTTTTGTCAGTGAATGGGGCTCCACTGTAATGAAGCAATCATTGCTTCATATTTTGATAAATGCTCGTGAAATCATCCAAATCAAATTATTCATCAATAAAATGTCTAGCGTGGCAAAGGTCAAACTTGAAAGTGGAGATTACTAATGACAATAAACTTGTTGTGTACCGGGTCAAGAGCATGCAAATTAAAAAAACAATGTCAGACGACACATATTTTCAGACGTAGGTCATTTTATGAGGTACTTGGGTAAATACAGAACTGGGCATTCGAATCAACATAAGATTGATCAATGTGTGTATCATTATTCTATATGTTGAGCAACCAAATTACCTGAAGGAGCTGGTCTCAACTACGACAAACACTGAAGTCTAGTACTGTGAGACGTATAACACAACACTTACATATGTTATTATATGCTAAGATAAAATCACTAACATTGTTAATAAGTCTATCCAGCGATTAAAGAGTTTGGTTACATTGGTACAGCTTAGATCCCTGTAGGACAGAATTAGGAATGAGTTTAACCAGCTGTCACAGGAAACACCAAGCATCGCTTTGTTCACTAATAAACAATATAACTAACATAAGCTACGAATTCTTATTGTTAACTAATAAACAATATAACTAACATACTACGGAATTCTGTCATTTGTTAAAATAAATTTTAAAATAAAATAAACTATCACAAAATGATAACATTAAATCAAATGGTGTGAGATGTTGATATACAAAAAATGAATAGTTCAATAGCATCTCCAGACGGACTTCAATCAGTTCAACAAGATGTGTCGGCTATATTTATTGGAACTTGTATTTCCATATCTGGTTTCGTTGGTAATCTTTTCAATATTGTCATCTTCGGGAGGTTGGTCTCAAAGACAGTATGAGTGTTGAACTGTTTGCTCTTTCCATCACGGATGGCCTGGCAACATTCTTACGTGCAATTATCAGCCTGTGTTATTTTATAGACATATTATATCCCAACAATCCTGTAGATGCGTGGGCTCTAGGGTACTTTGCATTTGGATGGATAATGAACGTTGTATACATGATATCGTGCTGGATACTTCTTTGATATCAATGAAAGATGTTTCTGTGTAGTTTCTCGTTTAAAGTCAAGAAAATATTCTAAGATATCGTTGTATCATTCGCTATATTCACCATCTACATTGCACACATCGGCTGTGTTTTGCCCATATATATTATACACAGAATGGAGTGGGTAGAAACTTCGGCGGAACCAACAGGCGGCAACAATACAAAACTATCCAATTGTGTTTACAATCAAGTCTACTGATGAAACAGCGAGGATAGAATTGATATTTGATATTACAGTAAGCTTGGCGATATCAGATTTATCATTCATTATCGTGATTATTTGCACATTTTGGATGAACATGCACTAAAGTATCTTCAAATGTTCGTTCTATATCATCCTTGCACACGCTGGGAAAAAGTCTCTCGGAAGTTAAAGACCAACTTATCTACAAAAGAAAGAAAGTTGATAAAGGTGGTATTGGCACTAACGATTACATTAACAGTTTGTGGTCTCCCTAGAATTGTGGTCATCATTTTATACAATGCGAATCCAAACTTGGACACTGGTCAGGTCGTTAACCTCGGTATCATCTTATGGACTGTAGCATACACGTTCAGTATATTCGGTTGTTCGATACCGATATTCATTTATCTACTGGTCAATACTAGCTACAGGGCCACGTTTTACCAGATTATTGGATATCACGGGACAAAAAACTTGTATTTAATTCTAGATATGAGCGTTTCCTTACTACAAGAAGAAAATAAGAAGTTCTAAGAACTTCAGGATAAGCACCGGAGTCAATGTATATGGTAAATAAATAGACAGTATTCAATGTGTTGACTATAAGTAACATTTAATGGTTATGGTTAAATGAAACTACAAAAACAAATAAATAAATAAAGCAATTATCTTCACATTTTGTCAAATCTGTCAGCCGATAAATAAGACATGCGAGGTCACCGGAGGTACAGCGAAATGGAGACATAGGGGAATATGGATGCAAACCTTGGAAGCAAAGCTCAAAGATATGCATATGACTATGTGTTAGGTAGCAAGAAAGGCACAAGATCGAATGGGTATGAATTTTATCTCTGCCTTATGTTCCATTGAGAGTGACGAGGAATGATAATGATGATGATGATATCAGTCAATAAAAGTGACTCTACCAGTTTTATTAATTTTTATTAATACAATGCTCCAAGCGTTACTGTCATTGTTTTTATACCCGATAAACGAAAATTATTTTCAAACAAAAATTAAAATTTCCTCTACGTCGGCATGTCTTACAATTATTGGAATGTGAGAAAAGACAGAAAGATAGACAGATATATATATAGAGATAGAGAAGAGATGAAAGAGAGTGAGAGAAACACAATGTAGATCCATTGATAGAATATACATAATCAGAATAAATAGGATAGAGCGGTTCTACGTTAGCACATAAATCAATATGTACTTGAAAAATTGTATAAATCAATATGTACTTGACAAATTGTATAAATCAATATGTACTTGACAAATTGCATAAATCAATATGTACTTGACAAATTGTATAAATCAATATGTATTTACAAATTGCATAAATCAATATGCTTGACAAATTGCATAAATCAATATGTATGACAAATTGCATAAATCAATATGTACTTGACAAATTGCATAAATCAATATGTACTTGAAAAATTGCACACTCAGACCTCTTATTTGAACATTTATCTCTACCATTATTTGATAATTATCTACCATTCTCTGGTACTTGTCAAATTTAACTTAAACATGAGTAAACTGGGATATCCAGAACTATAGTAAATTTATAATGATTTGATTGATTAATAGGATCATCATCATTGCCCTTCGTTAAATAACCATGTGTGCTTCAAACGCTTTCTTAAACAGGAAGGTCTCTGCGGCAGTGAATAAACCCATAACACGCTGGATTCATGTTGTAATATTAAAGATGATGAGAAAATATGTATAAATGTGATTGTAATTTTTGTTATTGAATGATGCCAGACAAAAGACTTCTGCAGTTTACTTTACAGATTTACAATTACTTTACAGATTTGCAATTACTTTACAGATTGCAATTACTTACAGATTTTAATTACTTTACAGATTTGCAATTACTTTACAGATTTACAATTACTTTACATATTGCAATTACTTTACAGATTTGCAATTACTTACAGATTTACAATTACTTTTAGATTTGTAATACTTTACTGATTTGCAATTATTTACAGATTTGCAATTACTTTACAGATTTAAATTACTTACAGATTTGCAATTACTTTTGATTTAAATTACTTTACAGATTTAAATTACTTTCAGATTTACAATTACTTTACAGATTTACAATTGCTTACAGATTTACAATTACTTTACAGATTTGCAATTACTTTACAGATTTGCAATTACTTTACAGATTTGTACATTTACAGATTTGCAATTACTTTACATATTTGCAATTACTTTAAGATTTGCAATACTTTCAGATTTACAATTACTTTACAGATTTGCAATTACTTTACAGATTTACAATTACTTTACAGATTTAATTACTACAGATTTACAATTACTTTACAGATTTACAATTACTTTACAGATTTCAATTACTTTGAATTTACAAGTTTCTTTACAGATTTAATTACTTGAGATTTGAATTACTTTACAGATTTGCAATTACTTTACAGATTTGCAATTACTTTACAGATTTACACTTACTTTACAGATTTGCACTTACTTTACAGATTTACACTTACCACACAATCGTTTACATACACAACTTAAAACAGGAAGTGTTATTGTGCTTCTCTGATATATCTACTAGGCAATCTATCTCATCTACAATGAGATCATGGATTACAAGAAAAATATTCTCATCACTCTATGCAGGAACGAACTGAGTGCCATTGAAACAGAAGGCAATACTTTACCTCCACGCCTCAAAGACATACAAACTTTTATTATGAGAACTTGCATGCAGTGGGGGAAAGATGAAATCAAAGCATAGGAAGACCAAGACAAGTACGAGAACAGTGAAAAAAATAATGCACAGGGACTGTCATTCTTGAGATCTCTGCAAGAATGATCATTGACTGAGCACAAAACAGAAACTATGTTGATGCCATACAATATGTTACAAACTGTCCGATCACTGACTGCTTTCTCAGACTATATTCCAAAACAACAAGACCATTTATAATCGGCTGGTGTTGCATGATCATGATGTATCATCACTTCGTGTGCCAACGATTGAAAAATACTTGACTAACACCTTATTCCCCAATATACACCTCGAGGTATGAAAATGGTACCTATATCTCATCATTACAATACAGTTTTCAATCTCTTTCTCTACATCATCATTACAATACAGTTTTCAATGATCTTACTTACACTATATCATCATTACAATACAGTTTTCAATCTCTTTCTTACACTACATCATCATTACAATACAGTTTTCAATCTCTTACTTACACTACATCATCATTACAATACAGTTTTCATCCTTTCTTACACTATCATTCATTCACTAAGTTTCAATCTCTTTCTTTACATACATCATTACACTACAGTTTTCAATCTCTTTTTACATCATCATTACACACAGTTTTCAATCTCTTTACACCATCATCATTACTACAGTTTTCAATCTCTTTCTTACACAACATCATCATTACACTACAGTTTTCAATCTCTTTCTTACAAATTTATTTATTAACAGCAATACACGAACTCTGTAGGACAGTCGAAGATCTCCGATGTATTTGTGAGAATAACTGAAATCTGTAGGCATTGATAATTATTTCTTTTAACAAAGATTGTCCTTTCAGCATTTTCCAAGTTTTAATAGCAAATCTTAGATTAACTATACACTAGCCAACCTTACAATTATCACCACACAAATACATCGACTGGTGACGATAGAAACAACGCAATGCCTGTAATTCTTGGGTGCACCAGAAACAGGTAATACCAATCTGTGAGACGCCTTCTAGAGTTCTCTACATGTATTGTAGAGTTAAACTATACAGAGTATGTGATTACCTCAGAGTAAAGGTTGAGATTCAGCAACTACGTTATAATGTGATAAGCAACTCAAAGTAAACAAAGTAAAGATGTACATAGATGTGATATGGCGAAGATGTTACTCAGCAGTTATGTAGACCTGCAGATATTAATCGTAGTAGTAAATTGTTAGCAATGCTTATGAATACCAACATTGACATTTCCGTTGACATCACACTGGAGATAGCTTCACCACAGAACAAGCTCCTAATATAAGAAATACTAAGGTCAATGCTTTCCTCGATGGATACATACGGGATGGTGATAATGTGGTATTCGCTGGTGGATACATACGGGATGGTGATAATGTGGTATTTGCTGGTGGATACATGCTGGGATGGTGATAATGTGGTATTCACTGGTAGATACATACGGGATGGTGATAATGTGGTATTCGCTGGTGGATACATACGGGATGGTGATAATGTGGTATTCGCTGTTAGATACATACGCGATGGTGATAATGTGGTATTCGCTGGTGGATACATACGGGATGGTGATAATGTGGTATTCGCTGGTAGATACATACGCGATGGTGATAATGTGGTATTCGCTGGTGGATACATACGTGATGGTGATAATGTGGTATTCACTGGTGGATACATGCGGATGGTGATAATGTTTTTCGCTGGTGGATACATACGGATGGTGATAATGTGAAATTCCTGGTGGATCAGTGATGCGAGAAATCGAAATTAAAAGGGATTTACTGCAAGCTGAGATACAAAGTGTCATTGCGAACATTGGTTTTCTTTCCTACATCTACAGCATCCTTAGAATGACAATCAGCGCAACAGCCAGTTCTGGGAATTGGTTTAGTACATACGACTTTATATTGAACGACTTAATGAATATGCTCCAGAAAATTAATTCAGACTGGCTATATAAGAGAGGAATGACTTGTCACATTGAGTACATAAAACATGTATGATCCAATTAATCGTTATTGTTGTACAAGAGCTGGTGGAAGTACAAACAATGAGATGCAAAATAACATGGGTAATACAGCACTTGCTGAGGAAGGACAGTCAATGGATAGTGCAGATATCAAAAATGTCATAAAAGAATCAGGTCGTATAGACCACTTTAAGAACACTTATAAATATACATCATTATTCAGAGTGCAGAAAATAGGAGTAAAATATGGAGCTAGGAACATTAGAAACATTTTTTAGAGAGGCGAGACATGTCATTAGTCAACACAGAACGGATGCCATTAGTCGAAGATAGGAGCAACTATGGACATGGCGGAAGTACAGTGATGATGATCCTCACTACTCACAGTATTTATAAATATAACATAAAGACAAGTATAACACAACTAATTAACGAGAAGAAACAAACAGTAACAGATTTATCTATCAGATCATAATTATATTGATCTCCTCGAGTTGAAAGAGAAGATAATTATACATTGCTGAATGTAGATGTAAGATATGAAGTCAAGTTAATTATTTATAAATATCCTACAGTTATTTTGTTCTTAGTTTTTTCTCAGACATAGTTTATAAAATTGTTTCAAGTTTCGAATGAGAACGTAATAACAAAGAGAGAGAGAGAGAGAGAGAGAGAGAGAGAGAGCATAGATAATGATGATTACACAAGATTGAAAAGAAAAATAACTCAGTATCTGATCTTCAAATTAAATCCTTGTTTGCAGTGATCGTGACGAAGTAGCAGAAACATTAAAATGACTTTTCAATTAATAACGTGGTTACAAACGGTGTAAGATAATTTTGGGAAAATTGATACATTCCCAAACATGCCCTTGTATTTCGAGGTGAGTGTTAGAAGTGTCACAGTACTAGAACTTGATATTTGGAGGTGAAGTGATAGAAGTCTCAAGTGCTAAAAACTTGATATTTGGAGGTGAAGTGTAGAATCTCACAGTGCTAGAACTTGATATTTGGAGGGGAAGTGTTAGAAGTCTCACAGTACTAGAACTTTGTATTTGGAGGTGAAGTGCTTGAAGTGTCAGTACTAGAACGATATTTGGAGGTGAAGTGTTAAGTCTCACAGTACTAGAACTTTGAATTTGGAGGTGAAGTGTTAGAAATGTCACAGTACTAGAACTTTGTATTTGGAGGTGAAGTGATAGAAGTGTCATGTACTAGGACTTTGTATTGGAGGGTGAAGTGATAGAAGTGTCACAGTACTGGGACTTTGTATTTGGAGGTGAAGTGCTTGAAGTGTCACAGTACTAGGACTTTGTATTTGGAGGTGAAGTGATAGAAATATCCCCAGTACTAGAATTTTTGTATTTGGGTGAGTGATGAGGTCACACGTCTAGAACTTTGTTTTGGAGGGGGAAGTGCTAGAAGTCTCACAGTACTAGAACTTTGTATTTGGAGGTGAAGTGCTAGAAGTCTCACAGTACTAGAACTTTGTATTTGGAGGTGAAGTGCTAGAAGTCTCACGTCCCTAGAACTTTGTATTTGGGTGAAGTGCTAGAAGTCTCACAGTACTTGACTTTGTATTTGGGTGAAGTTAGAAGTCTCACAGTACTAGAACTTTGTATTTGGAGGTGAAGTGATAGAAGTCTCACAGTCTAGAACTTTGTTTTGGAGGTGAAGTGATGAAGTGTCACAGTACTAGGATTTTGTATTTGGAGGTGAAGTGATAAGTGTCACAGTACTGGGGACTTTGTTTTGGAGGTGAAGTGATAGAAGGGTCACAGTACTAGGACTTTGTATTTGGAGGTGAAGTGCTTGAAGTGTCACAGTACTAGGACTTTGTATTTGGGGGTAAGTGATAGAAATATCACAGTCTAGAACTTTTTATTTGGAGGTGAAGTGATAGAAGTCACACAGTACTAAAACTTTGTTTTGAGGTGAAGTGCTGGGAGTCCCCGTACTAGAACTTTGTATTTGGAGGTGAAGTGCTAGAAGTCTCACAGTACTAAAACCCCTGTTTGGAGGTGAAGTGCTAAAAGTCTCACAGTACTAGAACTTTGTATTTGGAGGTGAAGTGCTAGAAGTCTCACAGTACTAGAACTTTGTTTTTTGAGGTGAAGTGCTAAGTCTACAGTACTAGAACTTTGTATTTGGGGGTGAGTGATGAAGTCTCACAGTACTAGAATTTTTGTTTTGGAGGTGAAGTGATAAAAGTCTCACAGTACTAGAACTTTGTATTTGGAGGTGAAGGTGTGAGTCTCACAGTACTAGAACTTTGTATTTGGAGGTGAAGTGCTAGAAGTCTCACAGTACTAGAACTTGTATTTGGAGGTGAAGTGCTAGAAGTCTCACAGTACTAGAACTTGTATTTGAGGTGAAGTGCTAGAAGTCTCACAGTACTAGAACTTTGTATTTGGGTGAAGTGAGAAGTCTCAGTACTAGAACTTTGTGATTTGGAGGTGAAGTGCTAGAAGTCTCACAGTACTAGAACTTTGTATTTGGAGGTGAAGTGATAGAAGTCTCACAGTACTAGAACTTTGTATTTGGAGGTGAAGTGATAGAAGTCTCACAGTACTAGAACTTTGTATTTGGAGGTGAAGTGCTAGAAGTCTCACAGTACTAGAACTTTGTAGTTTGGAAGGTGAAGTGATAGAGTATCATAGTAGCTAGAACTTTGTATTTGGAGGTGAAGTGCTTGAAATATCACAGTACTAGAACTTTGTATTTGGAGGTGAAGTGATAGAAATATCACAGTACTAGAACTTTGTATTTGGAGGTGATGAGTAAGAATTCACAGTACTAGAACTTTGTATTTGGAGGTGAAGTGTTGAAGTACACAGTACTAGAACTTTGTATTTGGAGGTGAAGTGCTAGAAGTCACACAGTACTAGAACTTTGTATTTGGAGGTGAAGTGCTAGAAGTCTCACAGTACTAGAACGTTGTATTTGGAGGTGAAGTGCTAGAAGTCTCACATTACTAGAACTTGATACTTGGAGGTGAAGTGTTAGAAGTCACACAGTACTAGAACTTTGTATTTGGAGGTGAAGTGCTAGAAGTCTCACAGTACTAGAACTTTGTATTTGGAGGTGAAGTGCTAGAAGTCTCACAGTACTAGAACTTGGTAGTGGGAAAAACAAATTAGAAATGAAAACATTAGAAGAAGACACCGAATGAAACCAGATATACAATTTATTAAAACAAGGGATTAAATGGTTTAGTCACCTGATACGAATGTCTTGCTCCCGCCTAATCAGCAAGTTGCATTAAAAATATAATTTAACACACAACAATGCAAAATTTAAGGACGATATCAAGCACGCTTTCAAGAAATGAAAACCAACACAAAGTTCATTAAAATGCAGATTATATTGAAAGATCGAGTCGAGTCAATATTTACTTATTTAAAAGGATGAAGATCGATGAAGAGACAGACCATTTAATACAAGACTGCTCATTGAAAATTGAATAAAGTTTGTAATGAAATGTAGCTGACGAATACATTAGGAATAACTTGATATAACATATGAAGAAAGTTTATAACAGTATAACAAGAAACATATTATTGTGTATATCATCTGTTATTTGCTGATTAAATATATTGACATGAAAAGAACGACATACCAAATATGCAAAGATTGATTAACCACATCGAACTGCCGTGTTGGGCTGCTGGTTTTCTGAGGCGGGAGATCGGGCAAAGGACATGTCGAAGTGATATGATGATAAATCTTTATAACTGATAATTGTATATACTGAACATTAGGAGTTAAGGAAAAAAACAAGAATAACTGCTAGCTTTGGGTAAAGTATCAAGGCGTAGAGTAATGGACAGAGCTGACTTCTTGAACGTCACTTGGGAGACGGGTCTGACAGGAGATTCTAGTAAGTCGGCTTTACGTCGTGTCCCGACTGCAAGAACTTGGAGTCAACATGATATTGTAGCTTGAACATTATATGAGAGAGTAGCGATGTTTTATTAACAACACAGGGCTGGAACTGTCGTCACCAGTGCTGACAATACATCAAGATGATATCGGAATACTTATACACGCTCACAATGGTAGGATCTGATGACACTTAATTAACTATATAATGTGCCACTTTTTTTCTACAATGAATAAACTTTGATATTTTCAAAAAATATGCAACAATTATTTTACCACATCGATGTTGATTAATCAATCTTTTGACAGATTTGATATGTTGTTGTATCGAGTTGTACCATTATTGTCATCAATCTCTCAATCTGGTCAGCGCGTAAGATTCACATCCATTGAATCCTGTTCTCTGCATGACTTTCTCAATGCAATAAGAATGTAATTTCGGACAAGTGTTGTGCTCTCTGATATCTTAACCATTGGTAAGCGTCAGCTATGACGGCTTTCTTATGACCAATCAGATATTCTACCGTATACCTCAACAGATGTGATACTTTGAAGTGGGATTTTGTGTGTGTAAAATAATAGTTATCTGTCTGTACAAATTGCGTGTCCTGTTAGATAATATGTATAAACTTTGACAACATTCCGACGTGTCTGTTCTATATGTCATATGGGTTTAATTAGGACAAAACATACTCACTTTCTTTGCACAAATCACACCATCTGCAAAGAGGACTAATTTGATTCACAAGAACTAGCAGTAAATGCAAATAAACAAATATTAGCAGTGCTACTAATCTCTCAGCTCATTCTTTACACCTGATTCTGTTGTTCCCATAGAGGAAAATGATGTTGAGTTCTCTAACCCATGTCTGTGTCAGTACAAGTGTCATCTCACCATTTGGTTCCACTTTATGACATACTTGTGGAGTCACTGAATATCAAAACTCAATATCCTTTATAAATTAAATGCTTTACAACATTATATCCATTTTTCTTAATTCAATGTTGATTGTAAGAATCTCAGGTAAAGCACTGAAGCGAATGTTTATTGTAAGAATCTCAGATAAAGCACCGAAGCGAATGTTGATTGTAAGAATCTCAGGTAAAGCACCGAAGTGAATGTTGATTGTAAGAATCTCAGGTAAACTACTGAAGCAGAATGTTAATGTAAGAATCTCAGGTAAAGCACTGAAAGTAATTGTTAAGAATCTCAGGTAAGCACTGAAGCGAATGTTGATTGTAAGAGTCTCAGGTAACACCGAGCGAATGTTGATTGTAAGAATCTCAGGTAAAGCCTGACAGCGAATGTTGATTGTAGAATCTCAGGTAAAGCACTGGAAGCGAATGTTGATTGTAAGAATCTAGGTAAAGCACCGACGCGAATGTTGATTGTAAAGGGCTCAGGTAAAGCACCCACGCGAATGTTGATTGTAAAAATCTCAGGTAAGCACCGAAGCGAATGTTGATTGTAAGATCTCAGGTAAAGCACCGAAGCAGAATGTTGATTGTAGAATCTCGAGGTAAACACTGAAGCGAATGTTGATTGCTAGAATCTCAGGTAAAGCACCTAAGTGAATGAATATCATCACTAACAGACAGGAACAAGTATTAAAACTTGGAAATAATAAACAAAGGATCAAACACAACGTATTACTTTATGTTAAGAGAAATCAATAGTTCTCAGACATCATACACTTGTGTTAGAGAAAATCAATAGTTCTCAGACATAACTTTGTGTTAGAGAGAAATCAATAGTTCTCAGACATCATAACTTTATGTTAGAGAGAATGCAAGAGTTCTCAGACATCATAACTTTATGTTAGAGAAATCAATGTTCTCAGACATCATAACTTTGTGTTAGAGAGAATGATATAGTTCTCCTAGACATCATAACTTATGTTAGAGAGAAATCAATAGTTCTCGACATCATAACTTTAAGTTAGAGAGAATGCATAGTTCTCAGACATCAAACTTTATGTTAAAGAAATCAATAGTTCTCGACATCATAACTTTGTGTTAGAGAAATCAATAGTTCTCAGACATTAACTTTGTGTTAGAGAGAAATCAATAGTTCTCAGACATCATAACTTAATGTTAGAGAGAATGCAATAGTTCTCAGACATCATAACTTTGTGTTAGAGAGAAATCAATAGTTCTCAGACATCATAACTTTTTGTTAGAGAGAAATCAATAGTTCTCAGACATCATAACTTTGTGTTAGAGAGAAATCAATAGTTCTCAGAACATCATAACTTTATGTTAGAAGAAATCAATAGTTCTCAGACATCATAACTTTATGTTAGAGAGAATGCAATAGTTCTCAGACATCATAACCCCTCCATATTTGCCTACTTATCATTGGTTGGAGGTTTGTGTGCCTTAGGATCCTTCAGGCTATGTCGAGCGGAGTCTAACTCCTGGCAGGTCTAACCAAGCCGAACAGACTGAGGTGAAAGGCCAGACCAAGGGCGGGAGCAGGATGGGAGCTCATGGTGACAGTGCAGAACCCACCGGCGAGTGGTAAATGCTCTGCCTGCAACCAACCCATCCCCCAGCTATGGGACAAATAGCACTTGTCCTCTCTCTCTCTTGAGGAGGACATCCTTTTCTTGTCTTGTCTTCTACTTCTATGACACTTTCCCTTAAGCATAAGGATTAAACTACCAGTGTCCAGGAGCACACCTGCATAAAAGCCTGGGTTGGTGAGGCCCGGCAACAGAAGGCTGAACATCTAAGCGGACGACTCCAGACAAACCAGGAAGACAGATCTCGTCAGAAGGGGACTGCAACTGTCTGAGAACAACCTCAAAAAGATGTCCTCAGAAACGGAATGTGTCAGCCATTATTGGCGGGGAGAATCGACACATACGAACAACTCAAATGGCCATGCAAATATTTATATAACTGGTGACCACCACCAGTGAAGTCAGCCAGGTGGTGGTGGACCGAACCCTGCCTCGAAGGGTCCACCCTTAGCTACTGGCGGCCCTGTTGATTCTTGCAAAGCCAGGGAGGACAGGGTATTACTACTGGCAGCAAGGACAAACTTTCAGCCCTCACAATTATGCAATGGAATGCAGAAGGGGTAACCAACAAAAACGAGAGCTAGAGGAACGTCTGCGAGCAGAAAAGATTGACATCTGCTGTATCAAGAGACGCACCTAATCCGGGAAATAATTCAGCATTAGAGGATTTGAAACCTTCCGTCAGGATAGAAAAAATAGACATAAGGGTGGAGTAGTAACACTAGTTCGTAATTCCATACCGGCAGTTGAACTTCACAGGTCAAATCAGATGAGCACAGAATTCATAGCTGTTCAACTCCTTATCAACAACACTAAGATGACACTATACAATTATACTCTACCCTCCATTCAAAGCTGAGCTGGAAGCTATTAAAGTTCAAGATGACACACTTATAGTAGGAGACTTAACAGCACTCACCAAGCTGGGGATATGACACGCCTAGATCCTCGGGTGAAAGCCTTGAAGAATGGCTGATCACCAACAGTCTCACCATTCTCAACCACCCAGATGATCCTCACACATGTTACTCACGACGGTGGCGCACAACAAGCACCCAGATCTGACTTTGCTACAGACGACATTCACATGATAACCGAAAGGCAAGTCTGCGACCAGATTGGAGGTAGTGACCATGGACCAGTGAAACTCCTCATAAATAACATTAACAAGGAGGAACTTACAAACTCTACACCTAGTTGGAATTACAAAAGGCAGACTGAAGCTATTCAAGAACAGCAGACAAGTACTGTAAGAAATTAATCAATCAGGAAAAGTGGACAGAGATGCACGCTCATTCAATAAAGCCATTTTAGATGCTGCAAAAGGCTATACCAGAGGAGGAAAAAACCAAGCCATATTGGACACCAGAGATGAAGTTCTCCATAGCTCGCTTTGCAGTGCCAGAATACGATGGAACTCGCACAACGGACCAAAATGTAATGCAACACAATAGAGCAAGGGCCCTTTATGTTAGAAAAAGAAACCAGCAGTGTAGAAAATCCTGGAAAGAAAAGACAGCTTCTTTGAACATGGAAAAAGATACTCAAAAGTTGTGGAGACTTACAAAAGCCCTGAACGATGACAGCCCATCTAGAGGGAAAACAGTTCTCCAGCAAGGAGAACAACTTCTCCTGAGGAAAGCAGCAGCCACCTGATGGCCCAGTGTTACAAGCAAGAAAGCTCATGCTCAATAAGTCAGGAACAAGGGAAAGAAGTGAGATTAATGCTACATTCAAAAAAGCAGCAAGTGAACCTGTATGGAGGTAGACATCACTGACTGAGCTGCAGAGAGCACTGAAAAGCTCAATCGTAAAAAGGCCCCGGGACCAGATGGAGTATCAAACGACATGCTCAAACAAATAGGCCCAATAGCACAGAGTCTTCTACTCCAGATTTTTAACAATAGTTGGAGACAGGGAAGAGTCCCAGACATCTGGAAAAATGCCACAATCCACCCAATTTTCAAAATTGGAAAAGACAAAAGGATCGCAGAGCTACAGACCTATAAGTTTGCTGTTGCACTGCAAAACTGCTGGAAGAGTGATAACCACTAGACTCCAGTGGTTTTAGAATCAACCATAAACTGGATCCAGCCCAGACAGGCTCGAGCAGCATAGAAGCACTGATGACCAGTGGCATACCTGCACGGACATGAAAATGGCTTCCAAGAAAAGAAAACCCTCACAGTGTTCTTCGACATGTCTGAGCCTTGACAAAGTCTGGAAAGATGGTTTGCTACTCAAGCTCTTACACCAGTGGAATACGGTAGAATGTACTATTGGATAAAGACTTTCTTACCCATAGACAAGCATCTGTAAAGTGGATGGGTCACAGTCCAGATTCAAATTAAGAGCAGGAGTCCACAGGCAATGGACTGTCCCCATTGCTTTCCTGGTATATATGTAATGATCTGCCACAAACTCTGCCCAGACATGTATCACACTCTCTCCATGCTGATGATCTAACTGTGTTGGTACACCTCGAGTTTCTGGGTCTGCCATCCTTAAACTCCAGGCAAGCCTGAACAGCGTCATAATGTGGGCAGTAAATGGGGTCTAGAAATAAACCGGAGCAAACTATAGCAACGCTTTTCTCATTGTCAACAAGGAAGAACACTTCAGACTGAAATTTAACGATATCGTTCCCCGTTCCCATACTCCAACCTTTTTGGGAGTTGAAACGACAGTCGTCTGACATGGAAGCATCACATAATGGAAACAAACAGAAAGGCTATGAGGAAACAAGTGTGATGCGGAAGCTGGCTGGAACTACCTGGGGAGCTGATATTCGAATCTTGAGTCAGGTGTACACTGGTGCAGTTAGACCGACCCTGGAATATGCATCATCGACATGGATATCAGCAGCCAATTCAAACAAATCGATATTGGAAAAAACACAAAACAGGTGTCTGCGTACTATTTTGGAGACCATGAATCTAACCAATTAGAAATGGAAAAGGCAGCCAACATCAGCCTTGGAAGACAGAAGAAGGAAAAGTGATTCTGACAGTGAAGGATCAAAGAATGCCTCATCCATCCATCATGAAAAAAATGCAGCTAGAACAAAACAGACTAAAGCGACAGTCTAAACACAAAGCAAAAAATAGAAAGTCATACTTGGAATACTAAATCATAATTCTAACCTGAAGAATCTTTGATCAACTGGGAACCAGACTCAGTAACTAAACTTCTCAACCTCCATCCTAAATTATTAGCAAGATGCCGAGCTAATCTAGTGAAAAAGCAATTACAATGGAACATCTCCATTACATGTTTCCAGAAGACAGCTGGATAAGAATTTACAGATGGATCGGCAATGGAGGCAACCATGAATGGTGGAGCAGGAGTGTACATTAAGCACCCAGATGCTACCACTGTGCTCTGGCTCCTACTGGAAAGAATATGTTCAACTACAAGCAGAACTCTTAGCCCTTCTGATGGCAGCACAGACATGAATAAGCTGCAAGCACCTGCAGGCAAGATGGTATTTCTTACAGACTCACTGTCGCATACAAGCCTGGAGCTAAATCACTGACAGCACAATACAAAACTACAAGAGAACTTGCTCAGCTTTCAGAAAGGCAGAAATTCGCTTGCAGTGGATTCCATCTCACTGTGGCATTGCAGGCAATGAGAGTGCTGATGTCTTAGCTAAGGAGGGCAGTGCCAAAGAGCAAATTTACCAACCTTGTCTTTCAGAGTCAAAACCCTCATGCAGGAAAATCTGCGTAGACTGGAAGACAAACACTGGATATGATTATGGAAAGACTCCCTCAAAGACCTAACAGAACAGACCAGGTCATTATATTTCGACTACGCACCGACACTGCAGACTCAACAAACACTTATACAGACTAGGAATAAGTCAAACGGCTCTCTGCCAGTGTCAGCAGGCAGAACAGACACCAGAGCATATCCTGCAAGACTGCCCTCTTCTGTGTGAGCTGAGAACGCATGTGCTCACACCCAGTCGACCTGAAACTAAGCTTGGGAAACCTGACAGACCTGAAGCTGTCTGCCCAGTTGTGGTTCACATAAATTAAGCGCATGACCAGAGATCGCTTGAAGAAGAAGAAGACATCCTAACTTTATGTTGAGAGAATGCAATGTTCTCAGACATCTAACTTTGTGTTAGAGAGAAATCAATAGTTCTCAGACATCATAACTTTGTGTTAGAGAAATCAATAGTTCTCAGACATCATAACTTTATGTTAGAGAGAAATCAATAGTTCTCAGACATCATAACTTTATGTTAGAGAGAAATCAATAGTTCTCAGACATCATAACTTTGTATTAGAGAGAAATCAATAGTTCTCAGACATCATAACTTTATGTTAGAGAGATGAATAGTTCTCAGACATCATAACTTTATGTTAGAGAGAAATCAATAGTTCTCAGACATCATAACTTTATGTTAGAGAGAATGCAATAGTTCTCAGACATCATAACTTTATTTTAGAGAGAAATCAATAGTTCTCAGACATCATAACTTAATGTTGAGAAAATCTAGTTCTCAGACATAACTATGAAGGTATTGCATATCATAGATTTTGGAGCTTTCCCAAATGTTTACAATAAGTTGAACATCTTTCTGTCAGTATCCACAATGAACAGCCATGGAAACATGTCCTCAAGACTGCCTTCTCTAGTGTGCTGAAAACAACATGACTACACCCAGTTGACTTGAAAAATAAACTATGGAATTCTGAAATACCTGAAGCTAACTGCCCAGATGGTGGTCTACAGTAAATTAAGATCATGATCAGAGATCGACAAAAGAATAAAAACAAATTTTCAGTGACAAAACAGTCTGTTTCTAGTTTACAAAAGCAAGTAGCGGTACAGAAATGTTAATGTACCTCGATGATTGGGACCATTCAAATTCCATGAAACAAATGTCACCGACACCAACATACGCGATCTGAGGGTTTAAATGGGTAATTTATATTAATTCGTGCAGTAATCTTTGCGAAAATAATGTACATAACATTTGAGAATTCAGGGAAGTTATGCAGCCAGAGAAATGTCTGTTCAACCATTGGTAACTTGTTCGAAGAAAGAGAAGATGGAGGTATAATGGACATAATCTGAAATGTAATGAACAAAGAATCCCAAAACAAGAATTGAAGTGGAAGACAAAGGGTTCAAGAAAGAAAGGATACGTAAGAAACCTGAAACGAACTGTACTGAAAAATAAGAAACTAGTGAACTCAATTTCATAGAGAAGATTGATAGAGTTGTCCAGAATACAGCGACATATATATATATTGCTAGCAGGTTATATGTAACGTATAACGTAATACAATAATACTAATGTTGTAACGCGTACATATGATGACATAAATAATATATATACTCACATGTAAAACTATCAAGTGTAGTAGAAGGGGTTTTTAGGAAAGTCACTGTACATTTCTGAATCACATAGTTACTAATTTTATATTGTCTGACATAAGATGAAGTGTCCTATGGTCACATGCATGTACTTTAATGCGGTTTCTGAACAGAAGGACCTCTACATTGCGGAACATTACGTAAGCCAATAAGTAAAGTAGAAAATGATGAAGTGAAACATATTTGTTTATACCTTCATATACTAGGAATATAATTTTTGCTGCACATTTCTGTGACAAATTGTGTGTGGGGAGTGAAATGTTCAACATAGTTGTCACATAAAGAGGAGTGTAATATAACAGATCCGATAGAGAAAGATTGTGTCTAAAAAAACTTTCGAGCTGCCGAGTTGTGAAAGTGTAATGAAATGTTCAAAACGGGTACGACAGGATGTATTTTGTCACCATACTTATTCAACACATATTGAGAGAACATCATGAGGAATGTAGAGACGATGCCAACTATGTGAATTACGACCTCTCACTATAGGCGGCAAATGCATACCAGAGCTTAGATACGCAGACGATACAGTATTATTATCCACCAGCAAAGAAGGTTTGGAAACCTAATCATGACGACCAAGAAACATAGTGAAGACCAACATATATATTTGAATACACAAAAAACAAACATCATGTCAACTGACAAAGCAAAAGGCTCACCCAACATCCAAGTAAACAATGAAGAACTCCAATGTGTAGAGAGCTACGAATATCTGGGCTCAATAATTAACAATAACGGTGACTGCTCCAAAGAGATCTCAAGAAGATTAACAATAGCAATCAAGAAGTTAAACACAATGAAGAACATGTGGCAAAGCACTTGCAAAATACTAAAATTAAAAATATTGAGAGCATGCATTTTCCCAGTGGCTACTTGTGGTTGTGAATCATGGACTATTACACAAAAATTAAGAACGAAAATCCCGTCCTTCGAAACTAAATGCTACAGAAAGATCCTACGAATACCATGGACAGAAAAAGAAAGAACACTGATGTCCTGAAAGAACTAAATGTTAAAGAGAATTGGCTGATAAATAAAATACTATACGGAAAAATTACATACTTTGGTCACACCAAGCGTCACGATGGCCTGGAAAGAACAATACTAGAAGGCAGGGACCCAGAACGCAGAGGCAGACCAAGAAGAAGATGGCTACAAAATATTAAAGAAACCATGAACATGACCATCGACGAAGTGGGTGAACTGGCAAGAGACAGAGTGAATTTCAGATATGCTGCAAAGAGAGAAACGTCCTATAAAGAATACACCCTTGTGATGATGAGAAGGTTGTGTCTAAAAAATGCGTTCCGACTGCCTAGTCGTGGCAGTGTAATGTTATAACACATTAGTTTCGGTCATATGGCGCCCAAGGGGAGAGTCGTGAAAGCCTCACGCGAGATGTAGATGATCACAATAAGGGCAGAGGAGGTAGTTCAAGGCGTGCTACCCAGCAATATTTCAACACTAATGTTGATCTTGGGGGTGTGAAATAATTATTTTTTATGTTGTGTGCTGCATGCATCAATTGTTGATTGCTGTATGTTCTAACATTAGAATATTGAAGAAGTTTTGTTTCTTTGTTTTCCTTCATATCAATAAAAATTTTGTTCTCTGTGTGTTCAGAACAAAAATGTGTCTATTTAGCACTTCTGCTATGTAGGATCTGCAATATTCTTTCCATTTGTTGAGAATTTTTCTTGTTCTTTTATAGTTCTTCCAATGTCTTTTATTTAAATTTGGTTTAAAGTTATAAGTGAGTTTCATTTTGAATCATAATTAATAGTTCTGATTACCTTTAGTGACGTCAGGTATATAATCTTATAGGTGTTGTTAGAACATTGTATTTGCTATTTATTACCACACACTTTCAGTACAGAGAGTTATATGTTTTGTCCTGCTCATATCTAATTCATATGCTGTGTTATCTTATATATTTATTCTTCTCTTGTTCTATCTTTCTCTTTAGCATTGAAGTCTCCCAATATTACTAAGATGTCATTTTTGCCCTTTTCTTCTGTTTCCTGGAGAATATTGAAAAATAATTTATTTCTTCCTCTTTGTTAGTGATATATTTTTTAAAGAGTAACGTTTCTAGATGTTCCACCCAGATTTTATGCTAGTGATTCATTTTTATAGGTATTTATCACAAGAGTTTGTGATAGCGAGAAAGAGAGGGGGAAAATATCATAAAGTTTGTGATAGGAGAAGAAAAGGGAATATCATAAGAGTCTGTGAAAGAGAAAGAAGAGAGGAGAAGTATCATAAGTCTAGGAGATGTTTGTTTCTGTAAAAGGGATATAAATAATCCATTCCTTCTTTTTCTTCTCATCTAGATTATATGAACATTCCATTATGTTAAAATGATCTTTTCAACTCCATCTATGTAGACATTTTCAATATTCGACTATTATTGTTTCCTTTTCATTCTCAACTACATGGTGTTTGCCTCATTTTGGAGTTATATTACGTTCCTGTTTTCATTGTTTTTCAAGTTCTTTAAGTCCGACTGTGGGTCTGCCGAAACCAGTCATGCTTTTCGTCATCAGATTTGTTGTAGTTCCCATTATCCCCCCTCCCTGCTTGCTTATAAAATCCACCTGCCTGGTTTTCCTTCAATGGATCTTGTTTCTAATTTCTTTAATCTAATCGTTGTATATGAGAGGAAAAATTTTTTGTATAAAAAGAGCTGGTGAAGAGCGTGAACAAACTTGTAAGAAGAAAAAATGGCTGTACTTTGAATAATCTTATGTCTGTGGGAACAATTGTTGTACCAGGATAAACATCTTACCGTGTCAAAGCAAGTATTATAATAGTCATTGTTGCTTCGGGTGGGGGTGTGTTTTGTGTGTAAAACGTGTATCATAAAATAATAAATCCAAACATATCATCAACAATTTAAAAATAATTTTTTTTTAAACTAACAAACTAAAACAGAAAACAAAAAAGCAAACAAACAGCAAACAAAACAACAGAATAACCCAAAAAAACAGCTATAAACCAACAAACAAAACAACAGAATAACCACAGCCATCCCCAAATCTAACTAACAAATAACTAACTAATCACCAACAAAAATCAATGAACCCAACAATAACAAACCAATCACCAACAAACAACTAGAACCAACTAATGAATTAAATCATTAACACTTTGCCTGACTATATTGTAAACACCTTCATATGTGTGTGTCAATTAATTTTTTTAGCGTCTTATTTATTTGATGTCTGAATCTTGTTTACATGACTTGCCATCGATTATATTTATTTTCATTGTCACCACTTACAGACTAATATTACTTCATTTTGTCTCGTCCAACAATTTGATATAACGTGGTTCTGTAGTTATAATTCATTTGTAGATAAAAAAATATCCCAACATAACTGAATCATTTAAAATACTTGCAATTGTTCTCAGATGATGCCAAATGATCCTTCTAAAATATTGAAGTTTGCTATCACATTACCAATTTTTTAAAAATTCTTAGCAGACCACTGAATACAATTGCTAAAGATAATACCAATTTTATCATCTTCCTTTTTTTTCTGGATAAATTGGTTTCTGACTTCTAAACAATTCATTGCAGCGTGTACAGGATGATACAGAACAAAACATTTGAAGATATTTTTATTGCATGTATCATCCAAATTATTGCGATAATCACGATAATGAATGATAAATTTGATAACCCAAGTTTGCTGCAATATTAAATAGTATTTGTATCCTTCTATTTCTGCAGTGATCTTAAATGTTATAGTCTGTCCATTAATTCGTGAGCACGTTTGAATTGATTTTCTCGAAAACTACCTGTTGGATCTCAGTGATTTTTGCATGCAGCCTAAAATATCAGCTTAGAATATGCGGCCTTAGAATATGCAGCCTTAGAATCACCAGAAAGGCTCAACGTGGGCTAGTAAACATTAAGACCTAAAACAGATGCAACGAACCGCGAGACATGGATAACTATGACCTCTGCCTATGCCCCCCCACAGGCCCAGAGGAAAGACTAACTAAGAATATCTGACACTAAATAAAGCTACCAGTAGTCCATGATGCTACGGTTTTGCATATCGGCGATTCCTTTGATCTTTTATGACATGCAAATACGGGGCTCAAATTTTAGATTTTACAGTAATCCTAAAATTTTGCCCATGTCAATTCTATTCATGGGTATCTCCATATTAACGATAGGTCAGAATTAAGTGTGTTGACCTTTATGTGCAATCGTGAACTTGGATACAATATGCAACAGTTGGTCCTCCCCTTCGGTCACCATTAGACCCCAGGGTGTCTTAACCTAAAATTGTATATGGTGACGCATTTGGATATGGAAATGTATGCGTTCTATTTCTCAGTCTGTAATCAAAATATGATTTTATCACCCCAATCTGGCGATTCCATGAGGGTTTATAATTTTACTGGCTGGACAAATTGTAATCATCTCGGTGCCAGTATAATTTTTCCTCTCGGGCACATGTTCAACACACTTCTTCAGACTGCATGTCTATCATTGAGAGGGGCTCACGTGTCAGAACTTCAACATCACACATTTTAAACGTCCCGTTCTGTTCGGCAACTTGCCCTTTACTTTGGAGACAAGCTCTATCGGATTGAGGTGAGCATGATTTTGGAGGTAGTCGCAAAGGTGTGGCCGTATTCCCAATGATTTTGTCAATATAAAACACCTTTGTCTTATTTGTCATCCTCCCGGTTTCAACAACTCAGGTTTCAAATATGTATCATCGAAGGACATTTTTTTAAAAAGTCCCAAATTTTATCCCTTTTGTATTTGATGCAGTTGGTACTTTGTCTTCCTGATACTGCGTTGTGATAGGATCATTATCCATTACCAAGCATGATGGTCTGTTTTAAAATTTGGAAGTAGATCTTTCTCCATCCAGTGCCTGAAAATATGTCCATTCATTTCTGTGTGGTAGTCCTCCGTCGTACTTTTTGATTGGAAAATAAGTCAGCGTCATGGAAGACCTTCTTCCTGCTTCCTGCATGTGTTAGTATAATACGCTGGGCCCTTTTCTGTTTGGGATTTTTCTTTTCTGTTCACCCTCTGTTTCTATTCTTTAGCATTGGTGTGGTGAGCCAGAGCCAACTATAAACTACTGGGTTCAGGCTCAGGTAAAAAGTGAAATCAGACCCCAACTACCCCGTGACCTCGCATTCCAGTATTGGTGTATATGGACGAATTCATTTTAAAATCAACACAAAATGCTAACTCGAAGTCATATTACAACAAGTTAAGTGTAACAATAAGGAATATCAATATTATAAATATTTTTTACCAATAAATAACCATAGACTCACAGATTGGTAAAATTGCAAAAACGTGTGCAGTGTTCTATCAAACATCTGTAATTTCCAGATCCTTTTCTTATCTGGGTCCAGGAATACCGGCAGTTGTCTGGCCTGTGCTGAAACCTGGCTGTGGGTGACATTGACAAGGATTCGTCCAAATATACAATATCATAGCCTTGCCTCCGCCGCTCACGGATCTGCCTCAGGTATTTACTTCGACAGCAATTAAATGCTTTCAAATAATATTCCTGCCCCTATAGTTTTCTGAAGAGTGAAGCCGGCGGCTCTTACAATTTTCCATAAGTACTTTTAGAAATGTCTTGCTGCAATCTGATTGCAGTTTTAATTTCAGTTTCCTGAGAGTAACAAGTTGATTTGTCTAAACATTTCAAGAGCTCCCGTCTTATGACATCTATGTCAAAGTCTCAATTGTTCTTTTCTTCCTTATCGACATTAGTCACTTTGTGTCCTTTTTAATCCATCGGGAAAGGATTCTCTATTCAGACCAAGCGCCAGTTGCGTTCGTTTCTCAGGGTTATGAATATCGTAATATAGATGACCTCTCTTAGATTCCTACGGAAGTAGTTGGTATATAAAACTGTAACCTTCTGCATTATTATAAATGTGCACTTCAGACTCATTATGAATGTGATATCAATGTCAGTTTTGATAAGCCAACAAATATGATACAATAGCTTCATACAAATAGCGAGATATACCTATAACTATCAACTATCCCAATTATAACGTCATATGCTTTCCGCTTTCAAAGTCGACTGGGTTAGGTGCACGGAATTCGTGAAAATGTTGTTTACTCACGATATTTCAATGTTACCATAATGTATTTTTAGAACAACGCGTCTGTGTACCGTAGATCTGTTACTATTGTGTACAATCCGGTGAGGTTGATTTTAATATAACCTGAAGAAGAAATATTTCAACTACATCAAATTTTCTTGGAAAAAAAATATTTATCTAGCGTCATGGATATTCTAAAGGCTGCTTGCAAAAAATCACTGAGATCCAACAGGTAGTTTTCAGAAAATCAATTTCAAACGTGCTCACGAGTTAATGGACAGACAATAACATTATATTTGTTGGTTCTGTTATTTGTCATCTGTTGAATCTGTCGGAACTCCACCTCCCTCTGTGAGAGAATATATATGAGCAGATGAAGCCGATATTTATAATGTAGATAGTAGGTATAGCGATGAAACAACGATATCTTGTGAACATCTTCTTGACTTTAAACGGAGAAACTACACATAAACATCTTTCTATTGATATTAGCAGAGTTATTCAACAAGCGCCTAGGTACAGCATATTTAATGTTCATTCGAAAATGAAGAGGCATAGAGACAACTAGTCAGCAGGACAGATTAATAGCTCATTCAGAATATTTGCTAGATAATTTATGACCGAGAGAGCAAACAGTTCAACACTCATACTGTCATTGAAGAATAGATGCTGGAAACTCAGAATGGTTCACATTCAATTCGGGTGTGAAGCAGGGCTGCGTTATGTCATCAATGCATTTTCGATAGCTATGACTGGATCATGCTCAAATGCACCCACGATGATCAACGAGGCATCAAATGGCTTAATAACAGCAGCCTATTTGATCTTGACTTTGCCGATGACGTGGCCATATTGAATTCAACCACACAAGAACCTACAAACCAACGAGTAATCTTTGCACACTTGCAGAACAGGTTGGTCTCCACCAGATTAATTCTGCCAAGACCAAAGATATGAACATCACAAACTCGACAGACAACATCTTAATAAATTGCCAAACACTGGAGAAAGTTAAACATTTTACATATTTGGGTAGTATAATCTCAAGTAACGAAACACGATGAAGGAAATACACTCTCGTATTACTAAAACGTTGTGACTTCACTAAGTTAACAACTATCTAGCAATCTCAAGACCTTAGTATATGTTTAAAAAAAAAAGTAAAGGAACCCTTTCATATATAGGTCAATACAGAGTTAGGCCTATATTTTTAATTGACATCGCACACAATGGGTGATGTGGTCAGCATCACCGAGGTCGCCTTTACTTTCCCAGGATGTCTGGTACCCAATTGAGGCTGGGTCGACCTGAGAGCCGTTGTGGTCGGGAAAAATTCACGTGCATTGCGGGAGCTGAACCCAGACCACCAGCTTTGCCAAGCGAGTTCACTAACAACTACGCTACAGCGGCTCTCTTAGTATATGTACACAAATTAAATTGTTTAGGTCATGTGTGATTCCTGTACTAAACCTACATTTTGTGAAAGTTGGTAATCAACAAACAAAATTGATAAAAACTGGACAACTTTGAGAATAAATTTCAAAATTATTAAAAGTAAAATGGAGTGATTTCTTTTTCGAACAACATAGTGAAGATAAAACACAAAACGTATCAAATATTATAAGAAACCAAGGGGGAAATATTTGGGTCATGTTCTTAGATCAGACGAAAGACCGAAATCGACAAGTCCTTATGTGGTCCTAGTTGGAAAACAAAACGTGAAGACCTAAGACCACTCTTCGAAGAACAATCTCAAGAATATGAACTATCGGATGTAAAATCATGCAAATCTCCATCTGCTAGCAACGAACACATAATATGGAAGTCTAAAACCTCTGCCCTATGTACCGCCTTTGACACGAAAGGAACTAAGTAACTAACCAGCCAACTAACCAGCCAGCCACCAAACCATCCAGCCAACCACTGCCACCGACCAGCCAGCAAAACAAAACCAACCACAAACCAGCAACCAGCAAACCACCCACCCACCCAAACAAACCCAAACTAACTAGCACCAACCAAACCACCCCACCCACCCCCACCCAAATAACCAACCAACTAACCATGAAAACACCGCACCCGCAACCAACCAACCTAGCAAAAAACCAACCAACCAACTACCAACTAGCAACAACCAGCAAAATCCCAAACCCAAACCAACTAACACCAACCACCAACAAACAAACCAGCCACCAGCAAATAACAAAACCAACAGCAACTGAACAACCACGCCAACCAGAATCGGCCACTAACTAACAGCTGGCAACAACAGAAACCAGCCCTCCAGCAGCCAACTGCCACCGACCAGCCACCAAATAGCAAACCACAATGCAACCAGCCGAACGCAAAACCACCCAAAGCACCCGCAACCAGCTAGCCACCCAAACCAGCACCCCCCGCCAACCCACCCAACGGCAAAACCAAAGGCAACCAGCACCAGCCAAAACCCCCAGCCAGCAACCACAGCCAGCCAAATAACCAGCCGCGGCTCGCCAGCTAACCAGCCAGCCAGCCAGAAAATACCCAGCAAACGAAACCCAACCAACCACAAAAACCAACCAACCAGCGCCAAATAACCGCTTCTTGCAACCAGCCAATCGCAACACTCTTCTAACCACTAACTAACAACCAGCCAATACACAACTAACCAACTAACCACAACTGCAACTAACTAACTAATTGGCTAGCTAACTTCAATTTAATTAACTAACTAATTAACTTGAAACATTCTGTCAGTAGATGAAACCATTGAAACGATTACCGAGGCAGCTAAATCAAATAAAGCCCAACAAATAAAGTTGTATACAGTGTAAAGGTTGGATGTCATCAGAGATATTAATGTTCTATTCATATCTTGGGATCTGTGGAACAGGTAGCTGTTGGTTTTATTTAGTCCCTGTGTTCAACGTTTCATTTACAATGATGATCGTAAAACCATAGCATATATATGAAAGGATATAACCGACCTCCCTGAACGGGATGGCTTATAACACACAGTTGCCCATTAGGAAGGAAAAACAATAAGACTGACAGTATAGAATACAATTGCCCAAAGACTGCATTTGGGTGAAGCATGAGTAACCGAATGTAGTGGTTTGACGTCAGCTAACTTCGGCTGCTAGGCGTAGGGATAGTGACAAAAACAGACCGATACGTGCATGAGACTGTGTGAGACTAAGGGCAAGACTGAATAATTAGTTCGATAGCGTAGGACAATATCATGTATTTCAACTTTAATCAAAATGAAAGCAATACGAATGTGGTTTGTCGTCTATACCTGTGCTGGGGTTTCGGGGCACAAATTTACTGGTCCCCCACAGATCAAACAAGAAAATACGCCATAAAAGAGGTAGGGAGAGAGAAATGAGTGTAGAGACAGCTGGATAAAGACGAAACAGTCGAATTTAGACAGTTTGGGAATTACCCCTTGCCAAGTAGAACTGGATGCATGAGGGCAGAGTGAAGGTGTGTTTAATCAGCGACCAAAACCATCGCATGCCTCTTGATATCTGTTGGGGGGCTGAGCATAGGGGTCTCCCCGGGTGTAATGACGTCAGCATATTAAATAACCTGTATAAAAGTTTAAGTAAAATTAGGAAAATAGCTGTAATATATTAAACCCATCCCCCTATTGAAAGGGAGGTTTAAAAACACCTTCAATCCCTTTGTTAACTCGCCCCCTACAACATTCATTAATCCACCACTAAAACATCAGCCTCCCACATATAAATCTATTTATGTAAATAATTCAATCATCAAAGTTGTGACTTCGGGTTTTTTTCGTACGTGCTGCTGGATTGCTGGGGCGAATCGAACCCTATCATGTCCGTGCTATTATATATCCCCTAAACGCAACCCATATTGACCTTTTTTTAAAAATAAAAACTGAAATTTGTGTTTGAAGCGCCAAAACCCTAAACCATCACCCCCCTCTAACTGAAACTGAGCCAAAATGTTTTATTTCAAAATGGTAAAAATTTAATCAATTGTATTGAATCACATTGTTATTTAAAGGTAAAAAATAATTTGAACGTCAGATTTCAAAAGGTGTATTATAAAATAAAATAATGGTTGTGGAATATATTTCAAACCATATCAGCTCTCGAAGCCAGCCTCAATGTCAGGCCAAGCCTCAATTTATACCGAAAAACCCGGGGAAATAAGGGGCCCCGGGGTTATAATTTCCACCATCGGGGTTGCTGGCGTGGGAATTTGACCTAATTCCATTTTCAATATCCTCGGATATGGAAAATTTTCGTTTCATCATAATTCACTTTATTTTCAAAATTTTTTTTCTTAAATAATATTTAAAACAGTTCGGGGTTCTTCCAGGAGTCTCTGGGTTTGAATAATTAAAACAATTTGCAGGGAAATTTAAAAATTTAAAACTTAATATTTTTACATGACGGTTTGCCAGTCCCCTCTTCCCAAATTTTCAGTTGCCAAAGCAGTTTTAATAAAAAACTTTCATTTATTTAAAGACCATCCCCAAAATTTCCCCAAACCCAAAAAAAAAAAACCCTGTATGAAAACGAACCAGTAAAACTTTTGTGCAGGCAGGCTTTACAAACTATGGTGGGTGCATTTATTGCTGCCCCCAGCCCAAAATGT